>WBNH01003316.1:0-34978 GCA_013401255.1 Urocolius indicus
GCTGCTCTCCTCTCATCTAGCTACGCCATCATAGAAGGCTATCTAGTTTAATCCTTTCTTCCTGTCAGGATAAGGATAGTAGATTTTCTTCATATTATCTAGAGAGGAATGAGAAGAAGAAATAATCACAATAGCCTATATCATTCCAGATCTGGCTGATGGTAGTGAAGAAGAAAAAATTCTAGACCAGAGAAAGCTATGCCTATTTGAAACTATCTGGTAATTTCTAGAGGCATAGGAGAACTGTGACTGTACTGATGCTTCCTCTGAAATTCATTGGTAGATATTTCTGATTTAGGCAACATGGAAGCCTGCCTCAGCATTTTAGGAAGCCTCCTCTGTTAGTTTGAAAAATAACTGCTTGATGAAAGAAAAGAAGTCCGAGAGCAAGTCATTCCTTTCACCTCCTGACCTTCATCCAAGTGCCTTCCATCTTATCAAAAGAAGACAGGGAATATAAAAATGTGGGTTTTATTTACAGTAGGATCAATGCAACTGTCTTCCCCTCTGAAAAACATAAACTTTGGTCCTTTTCTTTGGACCCAGGAAACTACAGGCCAGTCAGCCTCACCTCCATCCATGAAAAGTAAAAACTCATCCTGGATGTCATCTCCAAACAGAAGAAGGAGAAGAATGGTTATCAGGGATCAACATGGATTCATCAAGAGGAAATCCTTCTTGACCAACCTAATAGCCTCCTATGATGGTATAACTAGCTGGGTAGATTACGGAAGAGCAGTGGATGTCATCTACCTTTGACTTCAGAAAGGCTTTTAACACCATCTCCCATTACATCCTCTTCAGAAAGCTTGGGCAGTGTGGCTTGGATGAGTGGATGGGGAGGTGTATCAAGAACTGGATGAATGACAGAACCCAGAGGGTGGTGATCAATGGCACAGAATTGAGTTGGAGGCCTGTGGCCAGTGGAGCTCCACAGAGATGGGTTCTGGAGCCAGTCTTGTTCAACATCTTTATCAATGACCTAGATGAGGGAACAGAGCGTACCCTCAGCAAGTTCCTTGATGACACCAAACTGGGAGGACTGGCTGATTCCCCAGAAGGCTATGCTGCCATTCAGCAGGGTCTCGACTGGCTTGAGAGAGGAACGTCATGAGGCGTTTGAGACCTGGGGCTGTTTAGTCAGGAAAAGACAAGACTGAGAGAGGACCTCATCAACAAGTATCTAAAGAATGGATGTCAAAAGGACAGGACAACACTTTTTACTGTTGTCTCCAGTGACAGGACTGAGGGTAATGGACACAAGCTGGAACACAAAAAGTTCCACTTAAACACACAGAAAAACTTCTTTACTGTGAGAATGAGGGAGCCTTGGCATCAGCTGTCCAGAAACATTGTGAAATCTACTTCTCTGGAGGTTTTCAAAAATATGTCTGAATGTGGCCTGATCTAGATGGACCAGCTTTAGCAGGGGTTTTGGACTAAATGATCTCTAGAGGTCTCTTCCATCCCCTACTATTCTATAATTCTCTGATTCATATGAATCATAAACCCTGCATACTCTCTTCTCCTGAAACTGGACAGGAGGTAATTTCTAGCTATGTAAAGCATAAGCTAGTCCCACTCTCTGACTGAAACTGAGAACATCCTTTCCTCCTGGAGTCCCCAAAGGGCTGAACAAGTTGTGGGCCAGGAAAGGTGACTATCAAAAGCTGCAGAGTATGGCAGTACAAGTAATAAAGCTCATTTATTTGTCTGTGGCAAACTGACACATATTTGTCATCCCAGAGTATGGCACAAAGACTTGGACAGGGAAGACAAGAGAAGGAGAGATGTGTGGAAAATAAAAGACCTTCAGAGCAGAGTAATGGGGAGAAATTAGAAGGAGAGAAACTCGTGATTACTGTAAGATAAAGTGATTACACGTTACACTCTTTTATTGAAATGGCAGAAATATTGGATATATAGTTAAGACAGCACTATTTGGTAGATATGTGAGATATAACCTGTCTAAATGTTTTTACCTGTAGAAAGTACAGCAAATCTCTCTCAAAACTAATGTCTGAACAGCAAATGACCTTTTAACAAAATTTATGGCTTGTTTTAATTGTCTAAGTTATTACAGTACAGTTATTATTAAAAGTATGCATTTCAAGCTTCTATGTTCTATAATCCTTGATGACCTTTAGTTCTCAATCATCTTTAAAATCTTTAAGAAACTAGACAGTCTTAAGATACGTCATGAAAGGGTAATTTGCTATAAATATTTAAACTGATCTAAATTATAAAACACATTACATGTTAAAGTATTTTAATTGTCAACCATTATGGAGGTATTTTAATCCTAATCATGCAGAAAACATTCAGAATATTTGTAGAGTCAGTATAAGAGGTGAAGTAAGAGATTTCTTGAATTTAAATTTAATTTTTAATTTACAGTTAAACTTTTCCACATTTTATTCCACAGAGTATTTTCAGGTTGAAGTCCCCAGGCCCAACAGCCAGTACTGGAACAGGCCTAGACCCAAACCATTACATGTTTGCACAATAGTTTTATTCTTAATGTGACCAGAATAAAGGATCATGAAATTAACAGGAAGTCCTACTTATGGAGTCATTAAAAGTAAGCCTTAAAACCTGTGGAATTATCCCTTACAATGAAGAGTTGTCACTTGCAGCAACCTTGCAATATTTGATTAAGGGTACGTATACTGCATTTAAAAATCTCTTTTCCTCACCATGAAAACCAATTAGTTATATGCTGATTTATGTTGCATGAATTTAATGTATTCCAACCAGAATTAATGGAATGTCCTTGGAAAAATAATGGATTTTAATGCATTAAGTTACACATACTTGGATTTTTTTAATGGGAGTCTAGGAGGGAATTTGTTTCAAAATAACTAATACTTCTGTTTTGTTTAGAGGAAAACCTTAACACTTATCTCAGATAATTACTGAGAAATAAAAACTTCCTGGCATTAAGATTTGCTGCATTGTAAATCTTTCAGTAAGTACAGTTTCTGTTGCTGCTTTTGCTAAATGCTCTGTTCTTAATAGACTGCAAATTAGAAATCAATTTGTAGAAAATATAATCAGATTTATTATATAGCTTCTGTTTTGTCTTTACAGACAGGGACCTCTCTGTCTTTATAGTCAGGGATTGTATCTAATTTCTATTCACAGGTTTAGCCTGGTGAAATCTAACCTTAGCCAGGAGATGACAGAAACTGCAGCACAGATACTGATTTTCCTAGGTTTTTATGCACCCAAAGAAAGTTTTATCTCATTATTTCTCCAGTCTTCTTTTAACTAGGCTTGCATGTTTGAATTATTTATGTGTTATTTCGTGGTTGATTTGATTTTCCAGTTTCTGATGAGTAATCAGAGGTGGAAGTCAAGAGAAGAGCTTTGAAAATGCAACTATTCATTGGGAAATGTGTTGGTTTTCTTTTTGTAGTTAGGAAGCCATTAACTTCTATATTTTGAGCATTCTAAAGATAAAGTATAAGAGTAGGAGGAATCACTGAGAACTCTGACTGAAAGAGATGTCCTAGCTACTTCCTTTCAAGAGGTGGTAACAAAATGACCTGCAACTGAACCAGCAGTAGCTGCTACTTGTGGGAATGGGAGGTCAAGACATAATACAGGGCGCAGCTTTGAAGCAAAAGGAACCAGTGTGAGAGAAGTGAAATGAAAGGGAATAAATGATAGGGAGTGGATGTTGAATGGAATACAGAAGGGAAAATGTGCAGGGGTTTTAGTTATTGTCTGTTTAAAGGCTGTATTTTTTTTCAGGATTTTTACTCTTCCCTCCAGTATGTCACCTGCACCACACAGCTAGGTGTTGTCATTAAAGGGAGTACACTCAATCCCACTATCTAGGGCACTGACGAAGATGGTAAAGGGTGGCAGTCCCAATACTAGCCTACCCCGAGCCCTGCGGATCCCAAGTTCCTCAGAAAATTATGAAGCAAATTATTGCAAGACTAAGGATACAAAGTAGCTGGCTAAAATTGACCACCACTTGCGACAACTAAAAGCTGGTAACTCTTCTGCTACCTGATACATACCTGGAGTAAAGATAAGGTATGCCATGTTATCATGACTTTGGAAAGGTCAGGAAGGTCTGAAGATACATCTCTTCCATAGGAATGCACTTCTTTAACGATTTCTCTTCCTTTTTAAAATTTTCATTTCTAAATGAAAAAATTAAGCTCAAAGGTGGATTTTTATCCAGAGTTGAGGCAAGACACAATTCAGTTGCTATGTTCACATAAGTGCCTTTATGTTATGGATGACTCCTTTGCTGGAGGAAGTCCAAGATGCATCCTGCTTAAACATCTGCTTATACAAGTGCCACACCTAGTCCTGTACAAATAAGAGGTGGAGCATCCCTGATGAAAGCAGCACTTCCATTCCATCCTCCAAGACATTAGGGCACACAGTAACCTCAAGAAATAAACAGTATAGCCACTCATCCTGCTTGAAGAAAGGCCAAACTGTTCCCACATGTCTGAATCAACAACAGGTAGTGGGATTCTCTTACCTAGCTTTTCGAGCAGCTAGTGATACACCAGTAGTCCAGTGGCATGTAACAATCCTTTTCAGCAGAGCTCTTAGGAGTGTGGATGAGAAAAATCCAAGATGAAGGCTTATACAGGAAAACTTTAGCAGTTGTCTTTCACCAAATCCTCAGCCACTGTCACAAAACAATCCATTGTTGCAAGTATGAACTCACAGTTCTGTGTGGCTGTTACGTATCTTTGGTTAATTGAACAAAATATACCATCATATGCAGTATGGCTTGCTATGACTTAAACATTTTTCAGTCTCCTTTACTCCATTATATTAATCACATTTTGCATGAGTTCATATATTTTCCTAGATCTGCATCCAATATTAAATTATATGAACGGGAAGCTACTTCCACAGTCCCATCTTCCTGCAAAAAAAGGAGGATACTCATCTTTCTCCTTTCTCAATAAAGAATGAAGCTTTCAAGAACAGGAAAATCGTGAAGTTGCTAAAGAAGAATGAATACTCAGCTCCAATGAATAAGTTTTGTATAATATAATCACTCCCCAGCATAAATCAGGGCACTGATATGATTTCTAATTGCAAGTTTTCAGGTGTCAAATTTGTCATGGAAGAGAATTTACAAAACAGTTACAAACCAGCAATTACCTTCATCTGGATTACAGGAAAGACTGTTAAGAAAAAAGGTTGGAAAGGCCAAAAATACAAAAATGTATATTTGAGATACTGAGAGCAATTTGGTTATTTTATGTGTGGTTCCCCCCCCCCCCCCCCCCCCAATTTACTAGAAAAGAATTTTATGAAAAAAACAGATACTAGAGGAACACGAAAAAGGAAATACAATTTTTCAGGGGCTTTAATTACACTTCTGAATGTTAGAATCTGTCTTGAGAATCTGCTGAAGTATTCCAGGATCTGATTTATAAATGCACTATAACAGTACAGTGAAATTAATAATGACCAGTGGCAAAGTCATAGGAGACCATTATTTTTCATAATTTTGTATTTCACTAATAAAATTTTAACATTCTCTTCATTTTTCCATGGCACTGGAAATGAAAATAAATACAACATGAAATTTTACCTGTGAGAAACTGGGAGTTTTATATACCTCATAGAGACAGGAAAGTCAACTATCAAATTCTTCTCAGATACTTATATCCTTGTGGAATAACTGGACAGGATCTAATAACATGATGGTAAAATCGATGTCCTGGAGTAAGACTGATTATACTGAAAGGTTTGTTATGCAGTGAGAAATTATCACAAGATGCAGTACTCCTGAGAAAATCTAAAAAGAAGCTTAAAACCTACTGCAAAGGAATCAATAGCCTGACAGGCTATTTAAAAATATACTAAAAGTGTGGAATATCTAGAAATTTATCCATTGTTGTCTTACCTAAAAAATTACTGTTTTAGTACTGATGAGAACAGGGACAATTGTGTCTTTGTGAAATCACAGGTCTTCAGTCAGCAGTTTAGGGCATACCATCATAAATGTTATAATCCAGTGTCATTTTCTGACTTAGGAGATAGAACTCTGTGATGTGGATAGTCTAAAATATTCATAGTTGTGAAAATCAGCGTCAGTTCAAGTCAGTGCACACTTTATCAAGTCTAATCTTCACAAACTGTGTCAAAAACCTCCAAACTTTCCAGCTTCTTTTGTGTGTTCTGCTTTTACTGAAACACACTGAAAAAGCAGAAATGTTCTGGTAACATTCCATCATTTTCTGTTCGACAGGTTCTATTTGCGTCATATCTGCATTAAGATAATATGATTTAATTTTAGTGAATATTTTTATTATGCCCATTCAATGAATTCATAATTATCCATTTATTTCCAAGTGCTAACACTAAATCCTTAAAATTTAAATATATTAAAAAGATTGTAAGAATTTATTGTCTGTGTAACTCCTAGACAAAGAGTAGATTGGTCAAGTTGATTTTTCCTTCCTGCTCATTAGAGCACATATTTTGTCAACTAACAAATAAGCTCTAGAAATGTTATATGAAGACAAAACAGTACAGATAGATACTCTGAAGTATCTATTTGTCTGTCACTTTATGTGACAGACAGTCTGTTGATTTCAGAGGCTTCCCTCGACCTGCTGCCCACACTCTTCTTGATGCATCCCAGGATGCAATTGTCCTTCTTGGCCATGATGGCACATTGCTGGCTCATGTTAAGTTTATTATCAACCAGGACTCCCAGGTCCCTCTCTACAGAGTTGCTCTCCAGCAGGTCATCCTCAGCCTGTACTGGTAGCATGGGATTGTTCCTCTCCAGGTGCAGGACTCTGCACTTGCCTTTGTTGAACCTCATGACATTCCTCTCTGCCCAACTCTCAAGCCAGTCGAGATCCCGCTGAATGGCAGCACAGCCTTCTGGGGAATCAGCCAGTCCTCCTAGTTTGGTTTCATTAGCAAACTTGCTGGGGGTACATTGTCCCCTCATCCAGGTTATTGATGAAGATGTTGAACATGACTGGCCCCAGAACCCATCCCTGAGCAGCTCCACTGGCCGTAGGCCTCCAACTTGATTCTGTGCCATTGATCATCATCCTCTGGGCTCTGTCATTCAGTCAGCTCTTGATCCATCACACTGTTCACTCATCCAATCCATGCTGCATGAGCTTTCTGATGAGGGTGTTATGGGAGACAGCTGCAGTCGAGGTAGATATCATGTATTGCTCTCCCCTCTAGCCAGCTAGTTATGGCCTAGTAGAAGGCTATCAGGTTGGTCTAACAGGATTTCTCCTTGGTGAATCCATGTTGACTCTCCCTGATCATGAATCATAGAATGGTAGGGTTGGAAGGGACCTTTAGAGATCATCTAGTCCAACCACCTCTTACTTCATATGTTTAGTAAAAACATTCAGGATGAGTTGTTCCATCACCTTTCCAGGGATGGAGGTTAGGCTGACTGGTCTTTAGTTTCCTGGGCTGTCCTTCTTGCCCTTTTTTGAAGACTAGAGTGACATTTGCTTTCCCTCATTCCCGAGGCACCTTGCCTGCTGTCCATGATTGTTCAAAAATGATTGAGAGTGGCTTAGCAATCACATCAGACAGCTCCCTCAGCACTCTTGAATGCATCTCATCAGGTACCATTGATTTATGAGTATTAAGCTTGTCCTTTAATCTCTTTATCATCCACCAAGGTCAAGTCCTTTGCTGTCCAGACCATCCTAATATTCTTGCTGGACAGGGCTTCCCATGGGCCAGCCTTTATTGTAAAGACTGAAGCAAGGAAGACATTTGGTAGTTCAGCCTTTTTAGTGTCCTCTATCACCAGAGCACCCTCTGTGTTCAGAACCCTAACCTGAAAAGCAAATGATATATTTTACAGATGAGCTTCCTTTTAGACTGTGCTATATTCTGCTGGTGAATAGATTGTTTTGTTCCAATTCCACAAATCTATTTTTTTTCTAAAAGGTGTTGGAGGCATTAAGTGACTTTTCGATTGTGAATTGAACTTATGAACCACGGCCATCATTATTAAACATCTATCTCAATTTTTTGCTATCTGACCTGTTATCTAGGACAATAAAAACAGAATAATTTTTAGAAATATATCAGCTAATTATGTAACAATTTGCAGTTTTTTACATATAATATATGCAGCTAGAAAATCGGTAAAAACTCAGCTTATAGGGAGAGGTTGCCATGGGGAACCCCAAAAAAAGGGATTTACCTTATCTGTGCAAGAAGTAGAGAAACAGCCTTTGGAGCATGGGGGGAGTAATTTCCCTTATTTTCTCAGTTTCTTTAGCATAATGCTACATTTAATATGTATGAAAAAGTATCAATTACAAATTTTGTAAGATTCCAGCTTCACGCAATAAATCTGTAATCACAGATGTATCTTAATTTTGCCCTTTATCAGGAGCTGCAATGTTTAGATTCTTTTTTCACAAGAGACTTCAGTAAAGCAAATAACAGTTGCAGTTTGCAGGCAGTAATATTTTGGTATTTTTTCTCTGCTTGATTATGAATTTTGAACACGCAGGTGATATTTTGAACTTGCTAGTTCAATGAGTTTTTAAAAGCTTTTTTTGTTAGTTCAGTTGGTGTTGGTAGAGGGAAAAATGAAGGAGGTATGCAAAGAAAGACATCAGTGAGTATCCCTGAGATTAATGTTTAAACAAGAGTTTCTGTCAAACCTCTACCAGAGACTTGCCTACAATATCTATGATGTCTCAAGTGGGAGAACAAAATATCCCTGACAGCTAACCCTGCATTAAAAATAGAAATGGGGAGAGAAGTTTCTATGGAATAAACCTAAATAAATGTTGTTTAATATCAGCCAGCAACTGAGAACTACAGAGCCATTTCCTCACTCTCTCACTCCCAATGAAATGAGAAAGAGAATCAGGAAAAAATGTGAAACTTTTGGTTTAAGAACAGTTTGCTAATTAAGTGAAAATAAAATATAGCTATAAGGAATGCAACAAAAACAAAGAAATGAAACCCAGAGAAAAATGAAAAAAAGCCAAATGCTGCACAATGCAACTGCTCACCACTCATCCTTTGATGCCCACACAGCAATCTGTGCTTCCCCACCAACTCCCTCCAGTTTATACACTGCACAGGATGTCTTCTGGTATGGAACAACCTTTTTGCTAGTTCAGGTCAGCCGTCTTGATCATGATCCCTCACAGCTTCTTATTCACCCCCAGCCTACTCACTGACAGGGCAAGATGAGAGACAGAAAAGGCCTTCATGCTATGCAAGCACTGCTCATCATTAAACAGAACATCCTGTGTTAACAACACCGTTCTCAGCAGAAATAAAAAACCCAGACCTGTAGAACCTACAAAAAGTAACTCTATCCCAGTTGAAACCAGGACACAGGAAATGTACATAAAGGGATGTCAATAAAATGATGTTGCATTATTTTGAGTCTCACAAACTGTACTCTTTTTCAGTTATCATCTCAGGTCTGTTTATGGAAGTTTTATGAAGTATCAAAGAGAAATATTCTTGTTGAGGAAATCTGAAAGGTGATTTAGATTTTTTTTTCCTGTCATGTGATATAAGGGTTATGCTGACAGAGAAAATTTCACGTGAAATATTGGAAGGTTAAATCTCACCTCTGCAACCTCATATTCCATTAATTTTAATCACAGAATCATAAAACCATTTAGGTTGGAAAGGTCATTTAAGATCAGATGTCTCCTGGAAATGCTGCAGAAAGTAAACAGTCCTGGAAGTTCCTGGAGTGTGTGGATGACAACTTCCTGACACAGATGGTCAGGGAGCCAAGAAGGAGCTCTTGTGTGTGAACTGAGCTCTTGTGTGTGAACTGAGGACCTCTGAGTGATGTGGTGATTGGAGGCTGCCTTGGGCACAGTGATCACAAAATACTGGTTTTCAGTTCTGAGGGAAGTAAGGAAGGGAGTTAGCAGAACTGCTACTTTGGACTTCTGCTGTTATCAAGGTAGGTACAAGTGACAGGACAAGACAAAATGGCCTCAAGTTGCACCAGGGGAGGTTTAGATTGAATATTAGGAAAGGAATTCTTCACTGAAAGGGTTGTCAAGCACTGGAACAGGGTGCTCAGTTAAGTGGTGGATATTCCCTGATATTCAAGAGATGTGTAGGTGTGACGCTTGGGGACATGTTCTAGTGGTGGACGTGGCAGTGCAAGGTTTACCTTTGGATTCAATGATCTTAAATGTCCATTTCAATCTAAATAGTTCTGTGAATAAAATTAATGAGATATGAGGTCAGAACAACACGGAAGTGAATACAATAAGATTTTTCTAATTTAAATTAGATTTCTTGAGTACTGCTGAAACACTGAAACAAAAGTGTTACAGGCTTCTGAACTGAGAAAAGTTGTTAATGCAAGGAAGGGGCTTTGGCTGTATCTGATCTTTCTTACTCTTTATGCTTATTTCTCTGTCACAGAAATCATACTACTTCTAATCATCAGAAATACTATTTTTAGGTAAAGATTGCTATAAAACAGTTCCTGGTAAAATGACACTAGGCACCTCTAAATTAAAAGGTGTTTTCTGCAAGTCTTCTGACTCTTATGTGTCCATGATTTTGTTAAGTATGCTATTTTGCACACATTTCAAATTGCTAAGTACATTTTAAGAAATCTTTTGCTTGAGAAATGCATGCCCTTCCCTCATGCACACACACACAAAAATACAGATACACATAATTGTTTATATTCACTGAAGAATAAAAACTCTGAGGGTAAATTTGTACTTAGAGTTATTGTGAGAGTTATTGTAGCTGTCAATTTTCCACTTAACACAGCGAAACCTAGTAGTACCATTTCCTGCAATCTCCTGCTTACATCAGATTGCCTGCTGTCAGTAAAATGACTTACCTTACATCTTCCTGTAGAAATCAACAGAACTTATTTACCTATTTATACACAGTGTAAACATTTGTATATCAGAATAATTTCCAGACTTGTTGATAAACACCTATTAATTGTAAGTAAGGGCACAATTACTCTATCATTTCCTGTGATTAGGAACTTAAATTCCTTTTTTTTTTTTTTTTGTCCCTTTGAGGTTTTGGTGAAAGAAGAATTGAGAAGGGAGAAGTGGTGCAACCAAGGCAGCAGTTTTTTTACTGAGCTTAACAGGAGCATCAATTCAGAGGTAGTCTGACAGAAAACTTCATGTTTCATCTCATCCAACATATTAAATTGAAAGAAAATGCTTCAAGAAATTCTGGAAAACCCTAATTTATTTTGAAGTTCAGATTTACAGTATTGTAAAATATTTATATTTTAGTCCCATGTTGGTATTAAATTTTTCAAAAAGGTTAAGGCTGTGATTCATGACAGGACTTAAAAAGAATAGTTTATCACATTGAACTTCTGTCTCTTTTCAATTGCAGACTATTCTTTTGTGGAGTTTTACAATTGACATTGAAGCACTTGGTTTGGAAGACTTGTGTAAGTGAAGCTTTGTTTGTGAGACTACCTCAGTTAAGACAAGTATGAATAACATTTAGAAGAAGCTGCATTACTGTTTTTTGGTGCATATTTATGAATAAGGTTTTGAGGGCAAAGATGTCATACTGTGTCCAGAAGTGATCTTGAATTACATGAGACTAGGATTTTCCAAAAGCATGTAGCTTCACAAACCAGAGAAACACGTAGACGAGTGATGGCAATACCAAAATTTTACCAATTACTAATATAATTTAACAGATTGTAGTAACATACTGCACATTATGGGTAAATATTTACACTTAAGAAACGACTTTTGAAAATTAAAAGTCCAGTTAATGGAAGTGTTTATGAATATACTTACAATCATTGTGGGAGTTCAATGAAAGCTAGTTAGTGCTTGTAGTGACTGAATCTTAGTTTGTCATTTTGATTATATTTCTTCTGAAATCATAAGGAATGTGTTTTCGGTATGAGTTTCTTTTACTTTGTAAGTCAATGAAGAAAGAAAAAAAAACCCCAAAAGACAAATGACAAATTGATCACATTTCCTTTCCTTCCCACACAAAATTTCCTCCTGATTGAAACAAGATACTTTTCAGAATGGCTGAATGTCTTCTAGGAAAGGTAGTCTAATCCTCGGTGTTCAAAGAATGGTCAAATGTAAAATGTTACACAGATAAAACTGTTGTAAGGAAGAAATGCAGAGCTGACACCAAAAGAAGGTATAGCAGCCAGTTTCCCTTGTCTGAATGAATTAAAAACTATATGTTCTCATCTGAATTGTTATTCACTGCCTAAAGTAAGATGGTGCACAGAAGCATGTGAGACACACACTTTTATAAGGGAAACTCTTGTTCCACTTATATAATTTACAGATCTATAAATCTTACTTTTTAGCCCAAAGCTGCTTAGGTTCCACTTTTATATGCCTATAATATCTGATTCTTGGCAGTAGTTGTGACTACTTTTTTTGACAAGCTTGTATTTAATCCTAAGTAAGATAGACAAAGTAGATACCAGACTACATTGCATCTTCTAGATTCTCAGTTTTATAAGCTGAGAAATTTCTTATTCTGTACACTCCCCTAGTTTGTTTCCTGTGAATGTTTAATACTGCTGTTTTGTTTCTATGTCATAAACAGATTTGAGAAGTGGTGCTTTTTGTCTTTGTACATTCAGCATCATTGAAACTTTTAGCTCTGATGTTACTTATTTTCTTGCCATGCCATTCATTTGATATAATGTTAATGTGACTTCAGGAATATGTTAAAATTATTAAGTGGAGACTTTGACACCTGAGTATCTAGATAGCAGATTCAATGCAGTATGCAAAAGTTAGATTAAATGACATGTCCTTTTACTACAGTGTCTCTTTTGCAAAAAACCTCTTGAGCATTTTGTGAAAAATCCTACTACATTGTTCAGACAGAAAAATGACTGTTTTTGGTTTGCAGAGTACTAATACTGATACATGAAAATATTCACTAGGAAATGTTCCCAGTAGAAGTGATTTATAAACTATGTTGTTTTATTTTTTACTAAAATGTCCCCATCGGTACTAGATATGTCCTGAAGAATTATGAGTTATCTGCTTGCAAGTTTTTTTTCCAAGCTGTAATATCAAGGAAGTATGTGTCTATGTTTGTTTCCCTTGTGTGTGTGTGCATGTTTGAGGAGGGAGAAACTTATATAACCTGAAAGGACATGCCAGTAGTTGTCACTGCTGCCACTCGCTTTGCCTTCTTACTGGATAGAAGAATACTAAACAGTCAGTGGTAATCAGTAGTAATATCTCTATCTCATTTTCTGTTTTGAGGGCTTTCATAGCTCTTGTTTTAACAAAACAGATATAATAATAATCGAGATATATAAACATACAGATACATAATTGATAGACTATTTTTTACTCATCTTTTTGAAATCGTTCTGCATTTAAGTGTCTCCAAAGAGAATGTCTCTAAAATGGCATTCAAAAATGACTTCTTATTTCTACTGAGTTTTTGTCTAAGGAATAAAGACAAAAAATGACATTACTCTACTGCTCACTTTCTACATGTGTTTCATGACCTGGACTAACTTCTGTGCAAACATTTCAAATATGATATGTGTAGCGCTGATGTTATTATTTTTTGAGTAGTTGATTGTTTGCATTGAATATAAATTCAAGAATATTTGATTTCATTAAACAGTGTTAAGAAGTCTCAACAGGGACTGAGAAAAATTATTTTCAGTGTAATGTGAACACCTCTGTAAGCTTGACTTTTGTCTGAAGTCCTTGAAAAAACATCAGGAGGAACTTTGAATCAAACTCATTGCACTAAGCATGTCTGCAGCTGATTGTTGGCAGATTTGGGACTAGGATTGTAAATCTCCTATTCTTGTTGTTTTGCTAGTGACTCTGAGATTCAACTTTTTATGTGGTCAAAACTTTTAAAGTACTTTAAGTAATATTAAAGCATCTCACAACATAAAGAATAAGTCAGTTTAATATTAAAAACATATAAAATTTGGACAATCTAAGTAATAAGACTGATTCAGCAAAAATTCTGAAAAATCTGTGTTGAAAAGATTATTTCTTTGCATGTAACTTTATTGCAAGTGTATGTATTACTATGATTTTCTTTCATGGTGTTTCTTACAATGTACAGTAAACAGGCAAGACTTAAAACCAGAAGCAACTATAATGCTTGCAAAATTTCTGTCTGTCACAATGACTGCCTCTCAATATTACTTTCTGCCTATCAAGGATGCTCAAGACAGTTTGGTCTCTGCTTCTACAGCTCCAGAAACTGACCTTTAGACAGTCGAGTGATGAATTTGATAAGTGGTTTTAAGCTTGTAAATGTTTTCATACAGCAAAATATCATTGAATATTTGCAGTATGGCCTCTATCCATTAAAGAACATAAATGTCAGCAACTGTTGTTGAAATTGAGAATTAAAATGAAATTCTTGTTTCTTTTTCAAATAGTCCTGAATGCCAGCTCTAGAAAAAAAAAAAAAAAAGTCCCCTATGTTTTTTCACATACTTTTACTCAGAATGGAAATGTGGAAAAGAAATAATGGCTCATATGTGAAACTGTGGAACTCCACAGCATTTTCAGAAGCAAAGAACAGCCTAGATATGCCTAGATATGCAAAGAACAGCCTAGATACCTTGGTTCATGCCGTTATCTCAGGCATGCACACCTCAGATTGCTCTTCTGACAGAAGTGAAAGCTTGTGTGCACTGCCATTTCAGCAGTTGTTGAGACAGCCCTGTATCCATATACCTCTGTCAGAATCAATACTGAAATATTCATTGTCTTATAAACAGGAAACAATTTAGAATGAAATCTTCAGAACAGACGGTTGCAGATTAGTGTACATGGGGTGAAATTTTGGGCTAGGATGCATGTTAAATAATGAACCGGTATCGGAGGTTCAGTGGTTTTGCTGTTGTTGTTAAGCATGAATTCACTTTTCCATTTAAAAGCTCTTGGCAAAAGTCCTTCTCTATTGCATGCAAATTAGGAAGAGGTGTTCCTTGAAAGGGGCACAAACTTTAATTGTTAAACCCTGTCTCATCTTTTCATATTCCTATGGGTCATATATAAACTTACTTATGACCTAGGCATTTAAAATTACTTTGGATGGCTTTTGGACTACATGATGACTTGATAATTAGGACTTCATTCTAGCAAAAGGAAGTTTTGGTAATAGTGCTCTTTTTGACACAGATTCCCTGTTAAGGTTAACCTTTCTCATCTTCCATTTTCAAAAAGAAGTTACTCTTGCCTGATAATGAAGAGATGACGTGGAGAACAAGTTGCTGGGTGGAAAGGACTTTGAGTTACTAGAAGAATGAGTAGGAAGTACTCTGAAGGGAAGAGTTCTTGTGTGGAATCAACAAACCGGTGTCTGTAAAACTGATCATTTCTTTATGAGAGTACTGTAAGATTGAAGATCGAATTTTAATACGTGTGTGTGTGTGTGTGTGTGCGTGTGGTGTGTGTTTTTGCAAGCATGTATATGCATGTCTGTGGGTATATATATTTATGTATAAGCTTATATATGTACAAGTAGTTCTCAAAAACAAGGATGAGGACAGAATGAGTATCAGTAAATCCTGTGCTTTTCATCTGATTTTACAATGTTGGAATATCTTGCTGGAATGGGGAAGTATCTCAATACTAATCTGATGATCCACTGGTGATCAGGACATTTTTTCCTCTGAATTCAGAAAATTAAGGATTATGTCTGTTCTTTATGAATTCATGTATGATTGAGCTTAGGCTGCCAGGTAGGACATTGACTTCAGTGCATGTCATTCTATGGCTGGTGATAGTCCCGCTTCCAGGAGCATATTCTGCCTGTTACTTCTAGGTAGCCTCTAAGTGATCTGCCAGAGAGGAATCTTTTATAGCTATATATTTTTTGTGTTTTAAAAAGGAATATTTTACATTCTGCCAGGTAAGAGAGCTCTTTAACACTCATGAGCAGTTTCTTCAAAAGCCTTTATTAGCTTTACGTTAGTATCCTCTATTTTTTTTTTTTTTTTTTTGCACATTCATTTTTCATGTGACTGTCTGCCTTTCAAATCTCCCCATACACTCTGAGAAGCTGTCAAGCAACCTATCTCCAGGCTGTGGTCTGACAGCAGCAGTACAGCTGTGATGAAAGCCTGGGGATATCCAAATCACCAGCCTGCTCTGCGCGAGACAAGGAACGAGGACAGAAAATGTGAGGAAGGAAGTCCTTCTGCCCCTCCCCCCTTCCCCCGATAAAGCTCTCTGTCAGAATCATCGAAATCAGCCTGGAGTGGCAGCACAGTCCCATACTGTGACCTGGATAAGAATACATCTCCTTCAGAGCAGGCTATGGATGGTAGCAAGATAATATCAGAAGGCAGAGTGTCAGGGAAATGTCAGGGAGTAGGGGAGAGACAGCAATGTTTCAGTGCAACTGCAGTGGAAACAGGGAGCAAGGGTGGAGAAGGTGTGATTATTTAACATATGCTGACATACCGGGCTATCAGGATCAGCAGCAACATTCAAACTCCTACTCCGAACTGCAGTTGTGTGTCTGTATGTAACACAACAACTGTGAACTCTATGGCTTTAGTTTATGCTGGGCTTTCACTTCTTATCTAAAGTCCTTATAGCTAGTCCCTTATGCATACATAAGAGACTTTAGCATGCCAGCTAATACTCATCAGAAGTTATGACTGCCTTAAGATGTGGAAAATGTCAATTTTCCTATGCTAAGGAATCTTGTGTAATTTAGATGACGTCCTTAGGCAAAAATGGAAAGAGAGTTTGCATTTTATTCACCGTCTATTACTTTAGTCCTTACCTATGCCATAGGCTTCTTTAAATGAATTTAAAGTGTATGAGGCTTTGCCCAATGTTTTACTGCAGACTTTCCACAGGTTACATTATTCAGATTTAAAAATGTGACAGTGAAATAGAGGCTGTGGCTTTGCAATAGTCTTACTGCAGAATTTTCAGCTGTGATTTTCTGTGATTCATTGCAAGTGGTCTCTTGACATATCTTAAAAATTCATATGCAAAAAGATTTCAGTGTTTGGGTCTTTACATAGTCTCTGCAATGTGTCTTTAGATACAAAGCATGTCGGGAGGATATCAGAGTGAACTCTGCATTGTTTTCAGAATTTTTATTTTTATATAGTTTATTCTTATGACTTTTGTTCCCCTTATCTTGGAATGAGACAGCCCAGTTGCCTGGAAGATCCAAATAGCTAATTAATATTAATTAAAGAATTGCTTTCTGTACAGCTTTGCTGAAGATCATTTAAAATGATACATACAGATACTAAGAGTAAATATAGCTTTTTTTAAAGAAATATTTTAGAATTTTACTTTCTCTCCCTTAAATTTGCTTGATGTTATCATGGCAAGGGATTTTGGAAGGCCTCTATATGACAATTTTTTTTCTGTGTCATGCTGTCAACTCTTATAACTTGTGCCCACAACAGCACAAAGCAGCTTTTGCCCATGACAGTCCTCCTTTCAGGACTTGAAAAATTACCAAATAGAAATATATTTTTTTGTATGCATGATCTCCTCTAAAAACCCACATGAAAGGTAATGCTTTAACTATCCAGAAGCATCAACAGTTCAGAGAGAAAATTGTTATTCAACAGTGTATTAAAGACAATTTAATGAGTCCCAAGCTGTCCATTACAACTCAAATGTTGTATGTGACACTGTTTTGTTTTGGTTTAGGTGTTTCTTTGTTTTTAGTATTTGTTTTAATCTCACATGCTCTGAAAACAAAGAATTCTAGGAAAAAGTATAATATTATTTCCTGAAACTACCAGACTATGTGGTCTGTAAATGAAGGTTTTTCTCATGTGATTTGATGAGACTGGCTATTGCCCTGCTGTACTAGTGCCACTAACATATGCATCTAACAGCTGATAATTGGCACTTATCATGAACTTTCTAGTCAAATAAAATTAGGGAAAAAAGATGTGGTATTTGGCATATCCCATCCCAACTCTTTGCATTCTGGGAGTTTCTTCCTTGATAGAAATGCTTGATAGAACTGATATCTTGTTTGCCAGCAACTGCTGGTATTATTGTGAAGAAAAGGGTATCCCTGTCTATGAAAATTTTTGCCTCTAAACATTTTAAGCTGGTTTGATGGAAATGAGAAAAATAATTAAAGGTACAAAGCTAAACCCATCTTGTGCTAATTTTTGTGCTGTTCTGTTACTAATGTGATGTCATTAGTCAACAGTTTCCAAAGAGACTCAGAGTGCATGAAATTGCTGTTGGTTTTGTGCCATCAAAATAATGTGTCATTTGTGCAGAAAATTGTGGTTTTCAGACTCAGTTCAAATTACTCTCAACTGTCTACAAAGCTCTAATCTAATAAATCACAAACTGGACTATGAGGCCATGAGGTTATTGTAATTGCTTTGTTTCTGACTAGCCTTTAAGGCTTGTCACTTGAAAATCTATGCTGGCAGTGAAAGGATGCTGCTTTCATATCACTCTCATACAAACAGAAAAAAAACCCACTTGAGCCATTTAGTCAACTGCCTCTTCCTCTCCAGATTTTGTTTTTCTTATACTTACTGGGGAATTTCCAGGAGTAGGTGAATAAGGCTTCACACAAGTTACTTCAGAAATAGTATCTGTATGACAGTATTGTTTGAGATTGGAAGGCTTTTCAGGGACAAAGCTTTCATTTGCAAAAGCATACATTTTTGAGACTATTAGTAAATCTGTGAGCGCTTTGCTTTGGCTTTATAGTGTTTTGAGAAAACTGATTTTTAAGGGGACAAATTTAAGTGATACATTTAGTAGAAACACATATTTTAAAAGAATTTTTACTTTTGAATCATCAGGAAATTTTCTCTTCTGTAAATGTATTTAAATGTATTTAAATAGGTCTAATTATTATTTATTTTATGTGATGTCTGTTCCATCACATTAAAAAGACAATCTATATAATAACAAAACCTAATATACATTTATTCCAGACACTGTATTGAAAGAAATCATCATTTATGACAAGTTTCTAAGGAGGGAGATTTCAGGAAGAGCCTAAAATTAACTAAATTGAAATACAATATTGCACACTGTCTGGATAGTGACTTCCGCATGACATGTCACTAGATGTAAATAGATTCTTTGACAAGATTGCAATTGAAATTCAGAAGACGTGTCTTGCCTCTCAAAACAGATTTAATAAATATTTTGGCAGATGACTGCTGTGACAGTAGAAATTAGGGCTGTATAACTTTTACTGACAGGGTTCAATTACAGCGAAGCACTTTTTAAATTGTGCAAAATTAAATGAATGTCTAAACCATCTGGCAAAGATACCTGTTTTCTAAATGACATGTTAATCCAGGTTTTCAGAAAATCCAGCACTACTACTAATGACTTATCCATATACACATATGAATGATTCCAGATTTTCCAGCCCCCTAGACTTCAGGAATATTCTTGAAAGATGTGCTAGACATACATCTACATAATACATAAGTGTGTATTTATACCCATGTGTAAATATTCAGCTAAGGAAATGAAACATTGACAAAAAAGGAATTGAGTAGGTTGAAACATTTTCATTCTCTCTACTACTAAATACATGTTTTTGAAGTGTTAGAGGTAGCTTAGAAAAGTAATTTAAAATGGAAGAACACAGCTTCCTTTTTTAATATGGAAGTGAAATACAGAATCTACCAACTGTTTTCTTTCCAAATGTATTCATTTTCCAGAAAAATGGTGTACTGTCAGGACACTGGTAGCTAACTGCACTTAGATCTTTGTCCTGTGGAGTTTTATTCCTTTCAAGACTTGTCTCATGGGAAGCAGACGAAAACAGATGTCTCCAGATACAAGTAAAATAGGCAGTTAAATGTTCCTAACCTAAGTGACAATGTGACTGTGATTGTCTCACCATAATTCTTATGCCAAAACCTTGCAAAACTGAGCTTCCTCCAGGCTACAAGTGGGATGAATGACATGAGCTGGGCAAAAACTGCCGATAATGTGGTGATTCACCTGGCAGCTGCAATGTTGCCCTGACCCTTCCAATGCTCCTGTAATGTTGCCCTGGACTCTGCAATGGCATGCAATGTTGCCCTTTCCCCTCCAAAGCCCTTGAAATGCTATCCTGGCCCCTCCAAGGCCACTGCAGGACCTTTGTCACCAGGAGCAAGACTGACTCTCCCTGGTCTTACCCTCTCCTCCACTTTCTTCCTTGATGGCAAGTCTTCTGTCTGGATTGTGACACTTAAAGCTGTCTGTTTTGATTATTAAAAACATTGGCAAAACCTAAAGATTTTATGAAAATATTTTCTGCAAAGGAAGGACTTATCATCTAAAGACAACTTTTTGTATAGCTGTAAATACATTTTTAATCAGAATCCATCCCAGTTAAATTTTGAAATAACTCCATAAAACACAGTTGTTTGTTACTCAGCTACTTCTGAACCTTGTCAGGGTCAGCTTTGCTTTGATCCTCCTGCAGCCTAGGATGACAATGCAGCTGGAACCAGAGTGTCAGCAGAGCTTGGCTTCTGCCAGGGGCTTTCTGACCAGCCTTTAATTATACCTGCAATGTAGGACTATTGTTGGAGTAGGCTGTTGATGTGGAAATCCATGAGGTAGTGGAACCACGCCATGAAAATGTGCCAAGTTCTCCTCTTTTAAACCTGCAGTGCCGTAATAGCATACAACTGCAAGAAATAAAGTTAAAAGCTTTACTGCCAAATTCTTTGTCCCATTACTCCATTGAGGACTGAACTTGGCCCTTAACTCATCAGTATTCATATAAAAATTTCAAACGCACTGCCTGGCATTATTAAAACCTGATGTCCAGAATGCTGTTCATGAATCCTTGGGACTGCAGTGTTCGGGGACTTCATTTTAAAATATTGTTTATGGAACACTACAATGTTGTCAAAGTATTAATTGGCTTATGCAAGAATTAGGCTCCAAAGACTAATAACTTCATGGTAAATGTAGTTCCAGGAGATGAGTTATTGCAATATTCAAACTGTAATTACCAAAGTTGTGCCTTCCCAAGCAGTATAGGAAACTATATAAAGTACAGTTTTGAGCCTGAGTCAGTTCTGAGAAAGTTCAAACAGGTTGCTTTGGGGCCTGTAATATTCTAAAAGCTGTTACAATGGAAACACAGCAACTAGGATGTGGGGTTATAAAACAAAAATGGCACATCAAAAAGCTAGGAGAAAGCAGTAGGTGTTTCTGGCATTCAGCCTTTAGTTAAAATACTCAACTCTAGTCCTTCCTACTTAGTGGTCATAATTGTTTATTTTATGATTGCTGATGACTGAACTCTTCTTTCTCTGAGAGGTGGGTGTATGACAGGGGGTGCTTTGTCTGTTTCTTAAGTAACAGGAAAAATTCAAGTCTATGGAAGAATGTTCCTTCTCCATAATTATCTGTGCTATTCACATACTTGTGAGATATTTATTGGTTTCTGTTGCTTTCAGCTCGCTATACTATACCATCCTTTCCACTGCCATATGCTGCTTTGTCTTCTTGATCTCTTTCACTGTTACCTTCTCTCCCTCTGGAGACAAGAAACACCCTTTCAGGAAAGATTCTAAAGGTCCTAAGGAAAACTGAATCCTGAAACTTTGTTCTCATGTATTTTTTGAAGCTAATTTGACTCATTCAAAGTCCTAAACCCAAAATCAGTTTTTGATTCTTTTCAGTCAATACTAATGTGTAAAATTTGCTAGCCCTTAAAGCATATTCAGCAAAAAGAGGTGAAGATGAGAGTGGTAATGGAGTCTGAAAGACTTCTAGACTTCTTCCATATATTCTACAATGTGCCCTAAGACAATTAGAAGCCTACACTATCTTGAGTAGATACTAGCTGTATCTTATAAGTATTTTGATTGCATTGCTCATACAAAAAACCCAAAAAGAAACAAAACAAACCACCCTTCTGTTCCACAACCTGCATACTGTGATCTAACTGTGTCAGCTACACATGTGATGCCAGCACAGCTGTCTGCTGCCAGGTTGAACACTTCATTAATTTCTCTGTCCCCCTGAGTATTTCAGATTTGTTCTCTCTCCTTTTTTTTCCAGAAAAGCTGATTATCTTCCTGATGTTTGTGAAAAAAACTTTTTTTTTTCCTAAAATTTTCTTAAAATCAGCTAATGGTTAGTATAGTATAGGTTACTGTAAAAGCAGAACATAAGAAGGGAAAAGTAGAGTCCCTAAGCCTTCAAGGCAGAAGCTTGAACACAGTAGAGATGTACTTCTGCAGCCAGCTCTGCAGGGAGTAGAGCCACCTCAGAGCTTAGACAGCTTGGTTGTTCTGGGGATTGGCAGAGTATGGGCGTTGCCAGCCAAGGAAGGAGCAGGGCTGGCCAGAGAGCAGTGAGTGAGGAGCCTTTCTCAGCTCCTGGCACGAGGGATGGTTTGGGGAGGCAACAGAAGGATCTGGTCAGGGCTGTTGCAGTTATTAGTACCATCAGGGCTGCAACCATTTTTAATGAAATGAATTCCTCTTGAAGATCATCATACATGTCTCAAGTAAGCCAGTCCTAAAGAAGCAATGTTGTTTCCAATTTATTCCATGTTTTTAGCAAAATATACTGATTTAGACTGTTACAATTCAAAGTCACAATTTTACTTCTTTAGGGGAGAACTGCTGCTGTGCATGTTTCTACCAGGAAAGGCTTCAGTTTTCAGATACTTCAACATTATGAGTCAGGAAACATGTTGTGATGGCTGTGCATTTTCTCCACATTGACAACAGTAAAACAGATGGAACTATTCTCATGTTCTTGAAAGATCACCAATCTCATCAGGATTTACACATGTAAGGGACACTTTTCACTTCCTGAGTTTGTGATTTCCTCTGGAGACAACAGAGAAGTTATTTTTTTGTGAAAGAAGATTTTTCAATTGATTTCAGAAAAATGTTCTTTTTACAGTCATACAACTTAATTAAATCCTGCTTGACAGGTTCACCCAGCCCTTTCTATTACATCTCTGGTTCATTTTAGAGGTAATGCGTTACCATACCATTATTTGTCTCCTATGAGTTAAAGTGATTAAGCTCTGATTTAATTTTTTACCAATGTACTTGCAATTTGAGATTGAGATCATCACTGCATTTGCAGTAGTATCTATAGTCTCAGCAAATCATAGAATCATAGAGTCATAGAATGGTGAAGAAGTAAATGGAAGCCAGACCTTTTCCTCCTCCATTGAGATGCTCAGTATGGAGAATTGGGAAAAAAAAGTGAAACTTATAGGTTGAGTCAAAACCAGCCTACTCACTAAAATAAAACAAAATAAAATATAATAATAGTAGTAATGAAAAGGAATAGACCAAAAAAAGAGAAAAAAAAAGCAAAAAAAAAAAAAAAAAAGAGGAAAACTCCCAAGTGATGCACAATGCAATTGCTCATAACCCATTCACTGATGCCTGAGGAATGATCCACCCCTTCTGGCCGACTACCCCTCAGTTACCACAGGGTAACTGTGTCCTATGATATTGAATAGGCCTTTGGCTAGTTTGTGACAGCTGTCCTGGCCATGCATCCTCACAGCTTCTTGTGCACTCCTAGCCTAATTACTGGAAGGATAGGGTGAGAAACAGAAAAGACTTTGACTCTGCACATGCACTGCCCAGCAAAAACCAAAACATTCCTGTGTTATCAACACTTTTCAGCATAAATCCAAAAAATAGCCCTGTAGCAGCTACTAGGAAGAACATTGACTCTGTCCCAGCAAAAAACAGGACATAATATCTTACATGGAAAACAGTGGGAAACTTCTGATGGTATAGTATGTAAATTGGTGTATTGAAAATGCAGATCATAATGATTGGTTACAAATCAAAATGTTTTATAAAGGAGCAGACATAAACTAATAGATTATCCAATGGAAAACATGTGAAAGAACAGGTAAGTGTAGAAGTGATTCATAGTTTAGACCTAAACAAAAATCCCTTTGATTTTCATTTTATTGACTTAAATTTAAAATATGGTAATCTTTGTATGCTCTTCATCTAATGTGTTAAATGTGAATATGTTTGAGGTGTCTTGGGTTTGTGTGGAGCTACTTCTGACAAAAACAAAGGGGCTGTAATACTGGCCTCTGTAAGAAGTTGTTCAAAACTTTTCCCAGAGCTGAGTCAGACTCACCTCTGGGGCTGAGCCAACTGGGTACCTCCGTGATCCCTTCTTAAGAAGAAGCAGGAAGACGAGGATTGCTCTCTCTGGGAGGTAGTGGAAGGAGTTGGATGAGAGTTAAGTGACCACATAGATCCCAAAGTCAGGAAGAGAAGAGAGTAGGAGGTGTGCTGGAGTAGAGACTGCATTGCCTTCTATCATAAGACAATGTCTGTCCCACTGCAGCCATAGAGGGTAACAGTGGAGCTGAGGTCTACTGGCAGCTGGTGGAGGACCACATACCAGGGGTAGTAACTATGCCTGGAGGGGCTGTGACTCTGTGAGAGGGCAGTGTTAGAGCAGAATGTGCCTGGAGTTCTGCCAGCCACAGAGGAGACCCACACTGAAGGAGTTTGTGAGGAGTTGCAGCACTTGGGAAGGACTTACACAGGAGAGGTTTGTAAGGACTGTATGCCATGTGAGGCACTCCATGTTGGACCAATGGATGAATGTGAGGAATCCTCCTCTGAGAGGAAATAAGTGGCAGAGGCCAATCTGTGGTCACTCTGTGAGGGACTGACCTTGAGCCTCATTCCCTGTCCCCCTGCACTGTTGAGGGAGAAGGAAATAAGAGATATCAGGAGCAATGAGCTGATCCTGGGAAGAAGAGAGGAGTTGGGGAAGGAGATCTTAAAGTACTGATTGTATTTTCTCATAATCCTGCTCTGTTTTTGTTTGTTTGTTTGTTTGTTTGTTTTACTTTTCTGTTCTATATTTAGTTGGTAGTAGAATAAACTGTTCTTGTTTTCTTCCCTAAGTCAAGTATTCAAGTCTGTTTTGCCCAGAAGCATAGCGGGCAGTGAGCATTCCCTGCCCTTGTCTCGATGCACATAGCCTCTGGTTTTCTTTTCTCCTCCATCCATGGGGATTTTGCCATCCTAGGGATGATGAGAGTGTGTGGTGTGGAGTGAGCAAGAGACTGTGTGGTGCNGGAAATAAGTGGCAGAGGCCAATCTGTGGTCACTCTGTGAGGGACTGACCTTGAGCCTCATTCCCTGTCCCCCTGCACTGTTGAGGGAGAAGGAAATAAGAGATATCAGGAGCAATGAGCTGATCCTGGGAAGAAGAGAGGAGTTGGGGAAGGAGATCTTAAAGTACTGATTGTATTTTCTCATAATCCTGCTCTGTTTTTGTTTGTTTGTTTGTTTGTTTGTTTTACTTTTCTGTTCTATATTTAGTTGGTAGTAGAATAAACTGTTCTTGTTTTCTTCCCTAAGTCAAGTATTCAAGTCTGTTTTGCCCAGAAGCATAGCGGGCAGTGAGCATTCCCTGCCCTTGTCTCGATGCACATAGCCTCTGGTTTTCTTTTCTCCTCCATCCATGGGGATTTTGCCATCCTAGGGATGATGAGAGTGTGTGGTGTGGAGTGAGCAAGAGACTGTGTGGTGCTCTGTTGCCATATAGGCCAAAACCAGGACAGAAGTATTTAAAGGCTTGCAGGAATCTCTCTGTTTGCTTTTCTGTTACACTTTTTCATTGTGCTTAAAGCCTTCGTGATCAGCAAATTGTCTGTCTTTTTGTATTAAGCAAACACACATATCCCTATTTACAAAAAGTAAAATTTGGATGGGCTTTTTCTGTTTATAAGGCATAGTATACATATAAATGAAAAGTAGGCAGAAAGACCCTGGCAAAATCCCCAGGACCTAGAATGAGATCTGTAGTGTATTGACAACAATATTTATCACTTATGACATCTTAAAAGTGTAGCATCATGAATTTACAAACCCATTCTGTGGAGATACTTGCCATAGGAAGTGCTCTTTTGGCTACATTGGTAGTTGAGCAATTGCTAATGATCTGTAAGGTTTAAAAATAATATTTAAAATCTTAAGCACTCAACTATTTACTTATGATTAGGGGTAAACTGTGGGCCTGGATGATATATTAGACCATGTAGTACTAAATCCAACCCATTTTGGATTCATCTATGTAAACTGAAATGGTTTATTCAGACTAGCATGACAAATTTCTTAGTGACCAAGTGGGTCTTATTTTGGTCTCTGGCAAACTACAGAACTACAGAACACTAATCTCAAGCTATTTGAAAGCTTTGTCTATACTGCAGCTGGAAAAGCTAAATAGATTGCCTTAGTAATTAGACTGATACAAAGTCTTCAGGGAAATGCAAACTATTTGTTTTGTTCAGTAACTATGAGCTCAGAAGAAAACCAGATGTACTGAACTCCCTGTTCAGCTCTTATAATAGCAGTTAGGATTATGAATTCCTCTGTCCTAAACATACTATAAGGGTGACATTTTCTGCAAGATGCCTTAATTTCACCAGTGTTGTTTTTGTTGCAGAAGTTTCTGACCCAAATATTCCAGGTGGGAAATCTTTTGCTTTGCCTCCAGAGAAAACTCTGGAGCGTGGCAAGCAACACCTGAATGTAACAGATATTAACTAGATGTTAGCAGAACTTGGGAATAAGCCTGGGAAAGGGCTTTGAATCAAACAATTTGATCTGTAGAGAGCAAACAGGGCATCTAACTAAAACTACTCTCCCCTTAAAGAATCTAGAACTACAAACATTCAAACATCCCCATCAACCGGATTTCTATCTGGTCCTTACAGTCTTAGAGATCATTCATGAATCTGTGGAAAGGGCTTAAAGGACCAACAATCTTTATCCTTCTCTCACTTTTTAATGCGTTATCTGCAACCATGGATCATACAATTCAATACAGAGCTACATAAAGCACGAAACAAACCCAACCTTATATGATGGATTGGTCAAATAAACGTGTTTTCCCATTCGAGCTTCTACCATGTTTTGTGTTGATTTTTTCCCCCTTCCTTCATTCTTTCTCTCTTTTTTCCTTTCTCATTTTCTCTCTTTTCTTCCTTTCTCTTCCTTCTGTCTCCTTGGTATTAACTGCAAACTAAGTAATTTTCATAGTCACAGCACAGTTGAGAATGTCAGGCATCAACCAGCCTGCTCAAACATTGTTACTTGGAGTGAATTACCAAGGATTACCATTGTGTCCAGCCAGGTTTTTAATGTGACCAAGCACAGCCCCTCTGGGCATCCTATTTTAATATTTAATGATGCATTCAGTGAAAGATTTTTTGTTAAGTTTAAATGGAATTTATTGTATTTTAATTTGTGCCCATTGTCCCTGATCCATCACTGGGAAACATTAAGAGGCACCTTGCTCCATCTGCTTTAATATTCTCAATCAAGAATTTGTACACTTGCATGAGACCACACCTGAACCATCTCCTCTCAAGGCTGAACAGTTTCAGATCTCTGTCTCTCCTCGTATGCCAGCTTTGTGGCTTTAAAACCCATTTTCAACTCACATATGCTAATACTGAAGCACTAATGGAAATAATGGCTGTTTTGTCATATCAAGCAGCTTCAATTATGCCTTATTCCTGAATAACAAATTATTAACCATTCTCAGTTGGGTCATATGCCCTAACGAATGTAGTAGTAAATGGCTCACAAATGTGAAAGTCGAACAAGCACCATTGACCTAGATAAATAAGTTACTGTGCAGAAACCCACTGGATCCAGCTAATTACAGCAATTTCTCCTTAAATGACAGAAGAAGTATCATGGCCTTTGAACTTTTATTCTTATTAATGCCTTCAAAGTCATTTTTTTCCATATTTTTTAATGCAAATATTCTAGTCTTTAGATTCTAACTGTATAAATTACAAAACTAGATTTGAAAAATGATATTGTGGGTTTTAGATATGGAGGGAATACTCTAAGAATAAGCCACAAACTAACATTAGATTTTTTTTTCCTTTTTAAAAATTCAGTAAAATGAAGAGATGAGAGAAAACAAGAATCACACAGGGAAGAAATAATGATTACCTTTCACACAGATCCTTGGAGGATTCTTTCCCTTTGTAGGCCCAGAATTTAGCAACATAGCTAGAAGGTTTTCTAACTTTTACGTAAATTTGTAATATATTGATATCTATAGTACACAAGATGATTTAAGATATCACTTAAGCACATTGCTTTGAGCAGGGACTTAAATTTGCAGTCTGGGGTAAGTCGGTCCAATCTGAGTTTATTTTTGGTAAGAAAGAAGGTACTTTCTGGTACAGTTAAAGTTGAAATGCAATATGTGGTAAGCATGGAGAGGGAGTATGATTCAACTCAATGACGGGTTAGAAGGCACAGGCCAGAGGAAAACCCAATGAAGTAAGAATGAATGACTTCCACACAGAAATGCTTTTATCACATCTGAATGGCTCCAAAAGAGAAAACAAATACTTAAAGAGAATGTGAATGGTGAACAGTTGAGGATACCATAAATGGTAAATTAATAAAGTATGATATGTTTCACATCTTGTATTGTATAGTTAACAGAGTTCATTTGCTTTTATATTTCTTGATTTGTAAATCTTATCAAAATTTGTGTATTCAATAAGACCTCTGTTACAGGAGGGAAAACTGCAAAAGTTCAAGCCAATATACTTCCTAGTATAATGGCTGTAAAAGTCATAAGAAGATGTACTAAATATCATATTTAGGTATAATTTTGTCAAATAATCTGACCACTTGATTGAAGGAAAACAACACAAGAAAAACCAAACAAAAAAGTTCCACAAAAGGACACTCAGCTCAGTTGACATGTAATAAATGCATGACCAAACTTGTCTTGCAGTAGGAGACAATAGTCACCTGGGCACAACACTGTCTTGTTCCAAGTCTTTTTTCTTTAAAATTTTAATTATGGTTTTATATCTGCAAACTCATCTTTCACATGAGTAGCTCCTGCATCAGCTTCTGGTAGGTATTTGGTAGCTATCTCTTTACAACTCAGCAGCAATGAAAAAGTTTTATACATTGTATAATACAATTTAGAAGCTTTTGGTCAATAGCTCAGTCTCTATTGTTTTGGGTTTTTTGTTATTGTACCTTTCAAAGAATCACATTACTTTAATCTATAATATTATTTTGATGAAGTTCTTACAGACTGCATATCCTTTTCTGCAAATTCTTGAAGTGTCATCATCTATGGAACATCATCAAAACTTCTACTCTGAACTCAGTCAGTTCCTCTGTTGCCAAATACAGCTGTGCTTAGGGTTTGTCTCTAAAACAGCAATCATCCAGAAGATGTTTACTACCTACTTATATCTATACACATATGCATTTTCCATGCAATTGACAACTATGGCAGCAAATATATTCTTAGGCCTGAGTGTCAACAGACAAACTACCAGTATCCTCTTCAGCACCTGTAACTGATTTGGACCCATTTCTGTTCCTATCAAAGTGCTTCCCATACAGTTGAGACACTTTTGGGCAGCTACTAATTTATCCTTCATTTTTCTTGTGTGCTAAGCACTTACTAATAGAGATAGAACTTGCAGATTTTTACTTCCATCAGTACTTTTCCCAACTCAGGCTGATTTAAAAAAAATAAATCATGAGGCTCATATTGGAGTAAAAAAAATTAATATGCCTTCTGACTCTGTAATCTAAATGGATCATGATCATGATCTCCTTTCTAGAACTGCAAGCACTGGCAATGCATTTTACCTCCTCCTTCTCCAGTGAGAAGCAAGGTAGAAATTTGCTGTCTTTGGGACATGAGGTTTTAGGAGGGAGTGAAAAGAAAAAAAAGGAAAAAGAAAAAAATACCTGAAACTCAATCTTACACAGCTTTTAAAATGATATTTCAACAGTATTGCAGTTTTTCTATTTTCTATCTATTTCTATCTATCTATCTATTTTCTAATTTTCTACCAATATAAGCAATTCACCATCCAAGATAGGAAAATATCTGTTTTTACTTCTCTGAGGTCACTGAAGCCATTGAAAAAGAAATATGTTCCCTTCAATGTACATATAGGTATTGCATTTTGAGTATTTTCTTCCAAGTGGCTACATAAACTTTGGATATCTGATACTACGTGTTGCCATGTAGCAGAGAAAAATAATCTGTTATTACACAAAGAGGCATAAGACCAAATTCCTGTTTCTCCAAACTCTTTTTGCCCTTTCTTTTATTGACCTCTGAATGTCTGATTGTCACTGGCCTGCCTCCATGTCTATGCTGAGATCTTCACATTAATTGATGACCTTTAGTGTCCAGCCATTGTCAACTTTCTTCACTGTGAAATGGAGATAAAAAACTATTGTGGTAGACACAGTCTGTTTTACTGCTTAGGACCACTTACCCTCAGAAAGTCTGGTAATATCACTGACAAGTTATAATAACGCAGCTTAAAACATTATTGCATGCCTGAGTGTATTAGCTGTTATGAAATATATGTATTAATAAAAACTGTATATCATTTTATTCTAGCCTCAATGGAGTTTTGTTGCCAAGTAGAACACACTGAATTAATTCCTATAGAATCTTGAAATAATGCAAGTAAATCTCAAAGAACTCCTCCCCCTATTCACCCCAAACTTCAAAGGAATGCGTCAAAGTGGAAGGAGAAAGTGGAGAAAATGTTCTATATTTTGCAGGCTGCTGTGGTGATCAAGGAATGAAAAAGACAGTTGTATAGTGATGAAAATAAGGAGAACTGAGGAGGAAAAAAATGTGGCCATTTCCAAGAAAGGCTATGACAGACTCCCGATTTTTCTTCTTTGTTGTTGTAGTGTGATGAGGGAAATTATAGTTAGGATATTGGAAGGGAGCAAGAAGAATGAAAAAGTGAAGGTTTACAGACAATAGTAGAAATGTGACTTGTATAGAAAGAATACAAGACTATTGCAGCTCTTTGAGGGTGACGAAAATAATGTACTAGACTTATGAGCATGCAGAAGCAGAGAGTAAGTGTAAGGACATGAGTTATTGACAAGATTGTATTTCTTCAGAAGAAGCAGTTCCTGACTCTTAATAATGTCTTTGGTTGACTGTTGTTTTTTGTTTGTTTGTTTGTTTGGTTTGTTTAGTTTTGTTTTTCTTAATTACTTTGTTGTGTTATTTTAAGCTTGCCTTATTTGATACAATTAGGTGGAACAGAGTAAAATGAAACTAGAGCATGTTTGGGGAATGAACCATTTGGCTGTTAGCACTACTCTTAATTGGGTAAACTGCTCACATAAAAGCAGAGGTGGCATTAGCCAGGCAATTTGTAAGCCATAAACCAGTGAAAGCTGAAGTTCACTTTCATTTCAAGGGTTATGTAGATTTGGCACTGAAAGGTAGAAAGAGTCTGAAATGCAAGACAAGCGACACTGAGGCTCATGTTCATGAGACTATGTAGTTTACATTTAGACTACTTGATATACAGGAAAATGCAGATGAGAAAAGAGTAAACAGCTGATATATCAGTCTCATAAAACAAAAACATTGACTTTTTTTTGAGTGTGAACACCCTTAAAATTGAATAAGAAAAGGAATCAAATTTGAGTGTATGTATCGAACATAGTAATGATTTGTTGTTTTATTACTGAACGATTGAAAGCTGATGTCAGTGTACTGTTAGGGCTTCCTAGTTTCCATGTTGCTAAATCTTGCTACAGTACCTGATCCCTACAATAACAAACCACTATAATTGTGAGGAGAGAAGGACCAGGCTCTGATGTTACCATAGGTTTAATTTACTATACACGAACTGGTAACTGAGTTCTATTTCCTTCAGCACCTCAGGATCTTTTCCTCAGAAAGATTCCACAACTAAATATTCTTCATGTCTGCCTGAGGCTTGTGTCCACCTAGGTGTGATTAAGACAGTACTCTTGTCACTTGCTGGTGACAATCTTCAGTACAGAATAGAGCAATAACATGCTTTCCTACATTGTAATGGACAAATAGCAAATGACTCCTGGTCAAGACAAAAGGGAGAAGTAACAGTGTTTAGCAGCCTCAAGTTCAAGTAATTTTCCTTTTTTTTTTTTCATTTCAAAGAAATTAAATGTTTATTTCCTTGCAGGCTTTCAATTCTTATGTTAGCCTCACAACCAGTTTTCTGAAAATACAAAAGGATGATCTTAAAAACTTTCCTTGCTGCTTAGTCTTCAGAATAAGGCCTGCCTTTGGTTGCTTTGAGGAGCCTGCTTAACAATAATGATTGCCATCAGGTGGAGATATTGTGCTTTTATCAGTAAAGGCACTTTCTTTTTAAAAAAGTCAGCACAAAACATATTTGTTTGAAAAAAGTTATGAAAATGCAAAGATTCTTACGGAGAGCACAGGAAGAAGAGTGAATGGCAGAAATTATTATTACTACAGACCACTAAAGTACAAAAGCATCTATCAGGCTAGAAATCAGTTGCAAGCAATCAGCCAATTCTTTGTTACTATCAATTCAGCAACTTGTTCTTCACAACATATGCAAAGCTAAATTAAAAAGATATTTCAGCATAGTCAAGATCATATTTTAGGGATTTTATGGTAAAGAGGCAACTTTTGTTAATTGAAAGACTTAATTTCAACTGTAGAGGTAAAAAATAATTTGCATATTTCCCTTCTCTGTTAGACATTTGCAAAACACAAAGCACTGCAGTGCTCTAAATCAGAGTCTATTTTTTATTACAGCTTTCAGAAATGAGAGTGGAAGCAATAGAGTTGCAGTGCTCTACAATTGTTCTTCGCAATCACATAAATTATTGCTAACTGAAGTAGTAGGAATGGAATTACGGTGATAGTCCAACAAGAATGATGTGTACAAAACAAATCTGTTGGGATTTGACTATCCAAGTTAATAAGTACTCCAACCTTTCAAGTGGCGACATCCCTTCCGCTTCTTACCTGTTATTATAATCTAACATGGATATCTGTTACTGGCTGGCTGAAGAGACTACATTAGTTGGATATCTGAGACAGAAATGTCATTATTCAGCACCCAAGAAGATGACTATAACTTCTCTCTCATTGTAGTGGCTTAAGCTAAGACTGTGAAGCTCACCGTCTCTAAAAATTTAATTACTTTCAAAAATTATTTTTTATTTTTGAAAATTGATACAAAAGTATCAAAGTTTTATGTAACAATATAATTTTATCTGTGAAAATAAAACTGAATTTCCTTTCCCGCTTTTGTTTTTATGTTCTTATGAATGTTAGTCCCCTCTTCCATGGAAGACAGGTCCTTGTCTGTGCTACATCGTAGCTGTGTAAGAACATGTGTTGGCATCCACACTTTGACCTGGAACTGCTGTCTGGGTTGGCTTGACCTCTGACCACCTTATAACTGAACTGTGCTTGTCTTCAATCACTTTCTCTGGTCCTGATCCTGATATGCCCTTGTGGCCAAGAAGGCCAATGGCATCCTGGGATGCATCAAGAAGAATGTTCCAGCACATCAAGGGAGGTTCTTCTCCCCCTCTGCTCTGGTGAGGTCTCATCTGGAGTCCTGTGTCCAGTTCTGGGCTCCTCATCTCAAGAGGGACAGAGAAGTGCTGGAGAGTGTCCAGCACAGGGCCACCAAGAATATCAGGGGACTGGAGAACACTTCATAGGAGGATAGACTGTGGGACTTGGGACTCTTCAGCCTAGAAAAGAGAAGACTGANTGATCTAGGTGACCTACTTCTGCAGAGGTGTTGGACTATATGATCTCTAAGGGTCCCTTCCAACCCTACAGTTCTATGATTCTATGATTCCATGTGGGGTTGCTGATCAGCCCCTTATCAGTGAGCTCATTGCACTCACCAATGAAAACACATCTTCCGGTCCACAGCCTTTCCAGCGCAGCTGGCCTCTTCCCTGACACCTTTCTGCACGTCCATTTACAAATGTGTTTTTAAAGTGGGATCAGGAGCAGAGAGAGAAGTTTTGGAGCTGAAAAAAGCACAAATCATTTTGCCAATAACATGTAGGGCTCCTTCACTGTTGGCTCTTGAGTACTGGAAAGCTTTGGGGTAAATTTTACTTGTGAAGGAAGAAAGTTGATGTTAAGAGTGAAATGGCTCAGAAATGGAATAAACTGTAATTATGATACTATGCTGAAGGGCTTCAATGACATTTATCTTTGTATTAAATTAACTTTCTCTGTGCAGATTACTATCCTGTCATTTGGGGTTTATTTTTTCGTTTGATTGTTTTGCCAAGGAAAAACCTATAGAAAGCAGCGAGTTAACATTTCTACAGACACATAAAAATGCCATATAAATATTATTTGACAGTTACTGTTCTTCTGAAGATGAAGAAGACTGTAAACAGGCAAAGAATAATCTAAAAACTCTGATTTATACATTTTACTCCAGGTATCTAAAATATTTGTAATAGTTTGATTAGTAAAAATCTTAAGCATTGAAACAGTAAATTCCACTATGATTTGAATGGGTTAAGTGGGACTCAGTAGGGCATTATAACGCAATTTAAGGAGTTGTTTTTTTCTCCTCATTTTTTATGGTAGTCAAGACTGGAAGGTTCAACTTAACAGTCACTCATCTGATGATAGGTTTGTGAGTGTGTCAGTCACCACAGCTATTCATTTTCCCTGAAATTGTCTCACGAGTTTTGTCACGTGTCTCTTCCCCAATTCCTACACTGAGTTGAGTGTAGAAATGCAGAGTAAGGCGTCATTACCATTTGCATACATTGAAATTTTTCCTGTTCTCTGTAGGAACTTCAAAATTCCTTATCCCAAGCATGCATATACTGGTGAAAATCTGCTATACTACTGAAAATCTGGCCAATGCCCTCATGAAACTGATAAACTTCATTTACTCTCGTGTGCATCACACGAGAGTTGGTCAATCTTCAAGCACTACTTCCTCTAAGCAGGATCAGTGTGTCCCAATGCACAAGAAAGGAGGAAAAGGAGGTAGGAGGCCTCCATGAATGAGCAAGGATCTGCTGGGACAACTCAGGCAGAAAGCAGCCATCTATGAGAGGCGGAAACAGGGGTTGGCTTCTTTGGAAGAGTATAGGAACATTGCCAGGGCATGCAGGGGTGCAACTAGGAAGGCTAGAGCCCTTCTAGAATTAAACCTGGCCAGG
>WBNH01003316.1:35768-47647 GCA_013401255.1 Urocolius indicus
CTGGGAGTGCTGGTTGATAATAAACTAACCATGAGCCAGCAGTGTGCCTTTGTGGCCAAGAAGGCCAATGGTAGCCTGGTCTGCATCAAGAAGAGTGTGGCCAGCACGTCAAGAAAGGTTCTTCTTCCCCTCTCTGCTCTGGTGATGCCTCATCTGGAGGCTCCTCAACTCAATAGGGACAGAGAACTTGTGGAGAGAGTCCAGTGCAGGGCCACCAAGATGATCAGGGAACTGGAACATCTTTCATACAAGGAATGGCTGTGGGAACTGGGGCTGTTTAGTCTGCAGAAGAGGAGACTAAGGGGGGATCTTATTAACATATACAAATATCTAAAGGGTGAGTGCCAGGATGTTGGAACATCACTTTTTTCCATTGTATCTAGCAACAGGACAAGGGGTAATGGGATGAAGTTGAAACACAAAAAGTTCCACTTAAATATAAGCAAAAACTATTTCACTGTGAGGGTGAGGGAGCCCTGGCACAGGCTGCCCAGGGAGGATGTCGAGTTTCCTTCCTTGGAAATCTTCAATACCCGTCTGGACACATTCCTATGCCACCTGATCTAGGTGAACCTGCTTCTGCAGGGGGGTTGGACTAAATGATCTCTAAAGGTCCCTTCCAACCCCTACCATTTTGTGATTCTATGAAATGTCTTTCATCTTCCTGTTTTGATACTTCTTTAATTTTTATACCTATAATACCTTAACATTTTTGAGTCATCTCCTGGGTATTCAAACAATGTGTTAAAATTTTTGTGTGGCCATATTTTTAAATGCCTTCTTCAGAAATTGTTCTAGTTTTTAAAAAAGCCTTGCACTTAATATTTTCTCTTATTTTCTTTCTTTTGTCAATGGTTAGAGGATATTGTAACCACATGTACACATACATTTCGAAGATACCTGTATGTTGCTGCATACTTTGATTATGTTTTCCTTCAGATGTGTTTGTAAAGAGCTGTGCCTCGTATAATATATATTTAGTTAGTTATTAATCAGACAATTTTTTTCACTGTCCTTTTGGAAGGAGTGGAGGTGACCAAGTTGGTATAAGGTGTTCCCTTTTTGCTCTCTTTACACTTGAAGTTCTGAACATCAGCTCTCCTACAGTGTTACATATCTGTTCAAATTCTTTTGCACCTTCTTGTCCTCCATAGCCAATCTTCTAGTAATTTTCTTCTGTGTTACTGTCTAAAATGCCTCTGTGTTTTGCGTTCTGTAAATCATTAGAAACTTTTTTTTATTCCTTGCTGTTACTGTGCTTTGAGTTATTTTCAGATTACTGCCTCTTTTACATAACTGTGCTAAGTTAGATGGTATCCATGGTTACTCATGCTTGAGCTTAATTTTCTTATTCAATTAAACTGATTGAATTTATTTGCCATGGAATCCATTAATTATTGCTCATAAACTCCAGTCAGGGTGGAAAAGACTTTTGAATAGCGGTCAATCAGAAAATAGGTTAACCTTTGAGTGTGCTGTAAGTTCATCTTGTAAGGTTGTTAGATATGTCACATGCTATCAATATTTTTAGAGTTAACAATAAATTCAACCACACATGAAAAGTTAGCCATGGCATTGGACCTACTTGTGTTATAATTCATGTAACCTCATTCATGAGATAAGTTCATTGTTTGTCTGGAGAAAATTCACAATAGGTTTCCAAAAAATGGTATCTGAACTAGCCAGGGGAAGGTATGTGGCAAAAGGAAGAAAGATGTCCTGGAAGATGCAAGGTGCTTGGTAATGTGGATCTCACTAAAGACAGACATCAAAACACTACAGAATGAGTGCTAGGCCCTTCATACTAGTACAGATTTGGTCACTGACTAAGTTCGAATCAAAGTGAATAGCACTTTTTACTGCTAAGATTTCGATAAGACTTCACAAAATGAAACAATGATAATGTTTACTGTCAAATTTTCTTTGAGTTTCTTATAAGAAACTGACATAAAGCATTTTTTTAACTGACATCTACTGGGGGGAAGGAAACTGTTGCTTCTTTACTCTTAGGAATGTTCCTGATTCTGTTTACATCTTTGAAAGCAGAGTATTTTCAACATTTTAATGGGTGGAAAAGTCTTTTACAGTATCTTTCCCCCATTTGTAAAACTTAGGCCTGCTTGTAAATAGTTTTGAAGGTAGATGACAGATCTGGGAACACAAATCAAACGTGGTAGGTTAGCTTTTCCACTTCCTCTTGAGAAACAAGGGAAAGTAAGTACTTTTTCTGTTATATACAGAACCTTCTTCTACATAATTTCTTCTGTTTTATTATGACTCTTTCGCACGATACACTTGTCAGAATGCTACATTGTAGAAGAGAGATATTGTTTCTGGGCTATTTCACCACCTCTTAAGAGGAGTACACTGTTCCCTCAAACGTCAAATACCTTCTTGCTTCCTGCTATGGCTTTCTAGGTATAAAAATTGCTGAAATTAAAGCCAGAAAGGCATGTTTGTCTTTCAGCTAATTAGCTCTAACTCAATTCCCGTGTCAGAGCTTTGATTTTCACTCTTAGTCTAAAGACTAACAGTTCACTGTAACCAAAGCAGCAAGAGATCCCCTAATGCCATAGAGAGCTTTCATCTGTTTTACACAATTACAGTGATAACTGACATCTTCCTATCATAGAAGTTTCCTCTGCTGAAACAAGTTTTGCAATTGTATTTTAGGAGTAGACAAAATAAAAAACAAACCAAAAAACAACAAAAAGCAATGACTTTGTGGAACAATCTATTTGTCCAGAACATCCCATATAATTCTGAGGACTTTTTCTCATAACACTTTCAATGTCCTTCACTGCTTAAATTATTCATGGCTGTCAGACCTGGAGTGGTCTTGTCTTTGATGAGCATATTATCTGCAGCAGAGTACAATGAGTGCTTCTTCATATACATGTATTTTCTCAGAGGGTAGAGAACGGTTCATTTAAAGTTATAGGAGGGCATGCACTGAAGATTCACCTAAAGACATATAAGGATACAACACTTAACAGACAACAGTGAACTCACTTTGTAAAAATAAACTGTTGAAGGTGACAGATGAATCAGAAAGTATATAATGTATAGGGAGGGTAATGATAAACCCAGTTATGTGTATAGTTGCTGACTGGGATTTTTTAAGTTTTCTGTTGTGCTAATTGTGAATGGGGCCACAGGGAAGGTGATATATCCTGGATTGAAGCTCAGTGAGGTAATTTTTGTTGAACATAATGGTTACTGCTGCAGTGTAGGCTGATGACCTAAGGAAATGACTATGCATTTCATCAATCACATGAAAAAATAGATTGTGATTTTTATCCTGTTTCTTGTTCATACAGATGGGTTCCTTTTCTCCTCTGTGGGTAGGAAAGATTGGTCATCAAATATGCAGTCCAGATATTTGCTGGTAAAGCCACACACCCAAGCACATGCAATCCAGGAGGTTCCTGCAGAACGTTGATGACAACTTCCTGTCACAGATAGTTGAGGAATCAACATGGACAGGTGTACTGCTGGACCTTGTGCTAACAAATAAAGAAGATTTGGTTGGAGGCAATTTTTGCTGCAGTGATCAGGAGATGGTGGAGTTTAACATACTGCATGGAAAAAGCAGGGCAGTAAGATTGTGAATTCAAGACAGTAGACTTTGGCCTCTTCAAAAACCTGTGTGGAGAAATCTCATGGGATGGGATCCTTGATGGTAGAGGAGCCCAAGAAAGCTGGTCAATCTTAAAGTACCAAGATCAATGTAACCCAAGTAAAAAATTAGAAAAAAGAGGTAGGAGGCCTGTCTGGACGAACAAAAAGCTACTTAAAAAATTCAAGGAGAAGAAAGAAACCTGTGAAGGTGGAAAAGGGACCTGGTTGATTAGGAAAAGTATAAGAATGTTGCCAGAGCATGTAGAGATGAAATTAGGAAGGCTAAATTCCTCTTGAAATTAGTATACCTGGCAAGGGATGTAAAGGAAAACAACAGCTTTTTCAAGTACATCAGTAGCAGAAGGAAGATAAGGGAGAATATGAACCTGTTGCTGAATGATGAGGGTGTCCTGGTGACTGAGGATGCAGAAAAGGCTAAACTACTGAATGTCTTCCTTGTTTCAGTATTTATTGCCAAGGCTGGCCCTTGGGAAGCCCAGTCCGTGAAGGATAGTGAGACAATCTGGAGAATGGAAGACTCTCCCTTGGTGGATGAATATTGGGTTAGAGACCTCTTAGGCAAGCTGGAAACCCACATATCCATGGGTTCTGAGTGGGATGCAAACATGAGTGCTGAGGGAGCTGATTGATGTTATTGCTAAGACACTCTCTATCTTTTTTTAATGATTTTGGAGCAGAGGTGAGATTCCTGAGGACTGGAAGAAGGCCAATGTCATTCCAGTCTTCAAATCAGGCAAAGAAAGAGGATCTAGGAATCTACAAGTAGTCAGCCTCACCTTCATCCATTTGAGTTTGAGGTCTGTGGCCAATGAAGTTCCACAGGGGCTGGTTCTGGGGCCAGTCTTACCTTCATCAGCAAGTTCACTGATAACATCAAACTGGGAGGTCTAGCTGATTCCCCAGAAGGCTGTGCTGCCATTCAGTGGGATCTTGACAGGCTAGAGAGCTGGGCAGAGAGGAATCTCATGAGTTTCAACAAGGGCAAATGCAGAGTCCTGCACCTGAGAAGGAACAACCCCATGCACCAGTACAGGCTGGAGGTTGAACTGCTGGAGAGCAGCTCTGCAGAGAGAGACCTGGAAGTCCCNTAAGCACAAGAAAAACTTCTTTACTGTGAAGGTGAGGGAGCCCAGGCACAGGCTGCCCAGGCAGGGTGTGGAATCTCCTTCCCTGGAGATTTTCAGTGATCTAGGTGGACCTGCTTGAGCAGGGGAGTTGGACTAGATGATCTCTAGAGGTCTCTTCCAACCCCTACCATTATGTGAATCTACAGTTCTATGAAATAAGTGTTGTCCAGAGATACTCTTCAGTTGTTCATCTGATTTGCTATGACACAGGTCAAGGAGCTTAGCTTCTACCTTGCACTAACCTAACATCTAGAGACATCTAATATTACAGTATTTGTCTCCACTTTGAAATGGCTTCCAAGTCTTTTCTCACTCATCACAGACACTTTCTCTTCTGACATTTGCAGTCAGAGTCAGAATCTTAGTGTCAAATGTCAGCTTCTCTGTAGACATGGACTGCTCCTGTCTGAATTCGCTTAAACTGAGAGACTCATTAATTGTTGGTGTGCATTGAACAGACAGGAAGCCTGCTGAAGAGGACCAAGTATTATTAAATTCCTGTACATACTGTTAAGAATAAAGAGAAACCTTTGCAACTAGCTTTTTACACCTGCTGCAATACTGTAATCCTCCTGCCAGTATTTTCATTTTGTGGTTTCTTATTTGACCCAGCTAGGTGGATATTGTGTTATTTGAGACATTCATGTATGACCTCACAGCTGCCATGCTTTTCAATGTACTTCTCACCTTGCCTGTCAATAAAGCGCTGCAGAGTTGCATGGTATAATACCAATGCCAAAGAAACAATGGCACTTCTTTACAAGTTTAACAGTGATTTCATAGGTGCCTGTCCTTATGTATGAGTCAATGTAATGAGATACGGAAGGTATTTTTCAGACATAGAACAGACTTACTATAAAAATTTGCTTTAGGAAAGCACCTGTGAGGTTTGTAATTCAATGAAAAATTCAATGAAAGCCTCAATATGTATTTCTTTTATATCACTGTTTCTTAAAATATGCTTCCTAGGATGATACATAAATTGTTTATAAATACTTTCTGGTATTTTATGTGCTTTGTAGAGACTATAGAACTCTGGAGATAAGGACATTATCATTTTCATGTTGCCCAGTGATCCCTGTGTGTAGAATCCAAAATCATAAATATTGTATGAAATCTGATATTTTTATTGAAGAAATGTATTATGCTCCTCCTTGTTAGATTGGATAGCATCACACTGACAAGTTATATTTCAAGGTCTTTATGTGTTCAGAATGGGAGCCATGCTCTTGATAGGCACAACCTTATATTGTCTTTAAAGTTCATGGATATCCCACTGGGATGATGACATTCTCACACTATGGGCTCACCCATTCAGCTCATAACTCCTTGTAGCCTCAGATGAAAGTTTCAAGTATCTTTTTTGCCAGAGGGACAGAAAGAGCAGAGACTAATATGGTTCAGCCTTCCTGGCTCTGGTCAATCTACAATGCTGAGTTTCTGTGAAGTACAGTAATGTTGTATCTTTTGACTCTCATTTGAAGCTAAGCTAAAAAGAATTTTCTCTAAATTTAATGCAGTCAGAATGGAGGAATGAAGCATGAGAAATAAATGCTTTCATTTCATTTAACACCTGACTTGACTGATAAGATTGTTACACTTTCTGTGTTCATTTCTTCCTTCGATTATTGAATGCTGAACTGTCTATTTATAGTTAGAGGGGTGTCATATTTATTCCTTTACTGCATCATACAGAGAAATCAATTTCTGAATTAACAACAAAAAAAGTGCTTAGGATGGGATATGAATAAGATTGAGTTTAACAACCAAAGCCTTTCTAAGGAATGAGTTTTAACTTCCTGTTGCAGTTTTCTGAATGGGGGAAGAAATGTTAATGATTTAATGTCTTGTCAGTTCTATGAATTTTAATAGTGTATTATCATGTCAGTCTTGCCTTGTGTCTATCTAGCAGCTGGACATCATTATTATAGTCATTACCTATAACTGATAAACTGAAAGTGAAGAATAAATGGTTTTTTTAAAAAGCTGCTTTTTTTTCTATCTTTAGATTATTGTCCAGCATACTAATGGTATGTCTTGACCCAGACATGAACATCACTTCTTCACTATGTCACTTCCACTTCATCACTGGAAAAAGATTAATTAGTTGAGTAATAGTAGTACTTAAAAGTGTTTAGATATTATGATAGAAAATTGCGAAGCCACACAAAATACCTAAAAGAGTTTTTTTTTTAAATCCAGGTAAATTAGGTAGACTGAAAATATGTGACCTCTGTTATGCCTCAGCACAGACAAAATATTCATATGTGTGATTTTTTTTTTTTTGTTCTAGATACATTAAGAAAACTTTGGGTTTTTTTTTGTTGCTTTTAAAAATTGTATATTTTTGCTTTTTTTGTGTATTTTTTTGACTGTAGTTGAGGTTTTTTGGTGTATTTTCTTTTTTCTCCCTAATCAAACAAGGGATTTCTTGAGCAGAGAGACCCGCAGGTAGTATCCATATGCATTAATGTTGTAGTGGGGTGGGTGTCAGTCTTCTTTCTCCCACATATCAAGTGATATGATGAGGGAAAATGGCCCCAAGTTATGCCAGAGCAGGTTTAGCTTGGATATTAGGAAAAAATTCTTCACCAAAAGGTTTGTCATATATTGGTACAGGCTGCTCAGGGAAGTGGTAGAGTAGGTGTTGAAAAGCCATGCAAATGTGGTGCACAAGGACATGGTTTATTTGTGGATGTGGCAGTGGTGGATTAATGATTGTACTCAATGATCTTAAAGGTCTTTTCCAATATAATTAATTCTATGATCTATGATCCTGTAAAATAGTTCAGATTGGAAAGGATCTCTGGAGGACATCTCATCCATTCTTCCTGCACTTAACAGGACCAACTTGGAAGTTTGATCAGGTTGCTCAGGGTCATATCCAGATGGGTTTTTAATGTCTNTTGTATATTTTTGCTTTTTTTGTGTATTTTTTTGACTGTAGTTGAGGTTTTTTGGTGTATTTTCTTTTTTCTCCCTAATCAAACAAGGGATTTCTTGAGCAGAGAGACCCGCAGGTAGTATCCATATGCATTAATGTTGTAGTGGGGTGGGTGTCAGTCTTCTTTCTCCCACATATCAAGTGATATGATGAGGGAAAATGGCCCCAAGTTATGCCAGAGCAGGTTTAGCTTGGATATTAGGAAAAAATTCTTCACCAAAAGGTTTGTCATATATTGGTACAGGCTGCTCAGGGAAGTGGTAGAGTAGGTGTTGAAAAGCCATGCAAATGTGGTGCACAAGGACATGGTTTATTTGTGGATGTGGCAGTGGTGGATTAATGATTGTACTCAATGATCTTAAAGGTCTTTTCCAATATAATTAATTCTATGATCTATGATCCTGTAAAATAGTTCAGATTGGAAAGGATCTCTGGAGGACATCTCATCCATTCTTCCTGCACTTAACAGGACCAACTTGGAAGTTTGATCAGGTTGCTCAGGGTCATATCCAGATGGGTTTTTAATGTCTCCAAGGATGGAGATTTTTTGAGCCTCTTAACTCTTTCTTGACCTCTGTGTGACATAGAGTGTTTAGGTAATCAGATTTTCTCCTGCTTCATCTCTTCATTCTCTTACATCTCTTTGCATTTCTTATGAGCATTTCTACAAAGTCTTTGGCTCCATCTTCTCCATTACCACCAATGAAGAGCTGAATAAACTCACTGATTCTCCCCTTAGCTTTCTGGCTTTTTTTCCCCCAAAACCAAATCCCTCACCCTTCCCATTCTGCTATGTGCTACCCATCCCTGCAACCATCTTTGTAGCTGTTGGCTGGACTCACACCAATTTGCGAAAGTCTGGGTAACTCCAAAACTGGACACAGAGCTGCAGATACAGTCTCACAAGTGTGGACATAGAGGATAATTGTGTTTTTCTATTGCTTTTGACCCATATATAATTTTTATAGCTATGTGTGTGTACAGTATATACACATATCTATGCACATATGAATATTTTATCCTTTTTTTTTTTGTCTCAGAACATAACTTTCTAGTAATGATATTTATCTAGGACATGTACATAAGGATTCAGCTTATGTAATTGGCATCACAAATTTAGTGAAACTGTGAAGAAAATAAACAGGGTGGTACTAAAAAGGATAAACATATGGATTGCTGAAGGAATTGTAGTCAGTTTGTAGCTGAGTTGCAGCATAGAATTTACAAACAAGAAAAAGCATATTGAGAACTCTGCACCTAATATAAAAGTGTGATGTGTGTTTTTACAAGCTGGAGGAGTGTATGGGAAAGTTTACAAAAATAAATAGATGCAGGTAACAAGGTTTATCCCAGGGAGATAAGTATAAACATTTCAAAGACCTCTAGGTTAGAAATGAAAAGAGAAAGTTCAAGCAGTGAATATCCTTTAATAGAAGTGACTAGTCCTGTCTGATTCTTATTCCTGAAGATGGCAAGATACTGACAGTATCCTGAAGTTCTCTTTTCACATTTTTCACTTACTAAATTCTAATCTCTCTAAATGGAAGAATTTACAGAAACACAATATAGGAAGAAAGAACTTAATTTCTAGTAGATGGCTTTACCTACAAAACACAACTCAATTTGACTGGTATTTATGCATCTTGGAATCCAGGTGAAAAGATATGTATTTTTTGAGAATGCTTTTTAAATCAGTAACAAATGTGTGAAGATACTGTGTTAAATTATACAATTTCTGTAAGCAACTTTTTCAAAACCATTTCTATAGTTAACAAGGTTTTAAATGAAATTGTATTGTTTAGAAATGGAGAACTACAGCTTCCATGTAGCAACATATGTCCCTGTAATGTCTTTATTAGCACACAATTTTAACTAACATGTTTTCACGTTTCAAATTATTGTACACTCTACTGATGTTGCAACATTAAATACATTGATTCTGAAATTAAGATACAGACTTAAATTTACTGTTATTTCTTCCCAATTGATGTGTTAACTCCATTAAAATGATCTACACATATTGTATAAACAAAGATTTTTCTTTTCAGAAGAGTAGATCTCTCCTTGTGCAATATTTTTCAATGCTTCAGATGTTCAACCTTGATATGCAACTTTCTTTCATACATAGACTGAAAAAAAGCTCAGAAAGTTTTATGTAATGATACTTATCCTCAGTATAAGAACATAAGTGAAAATCACAACCAGTATGTCTTTACCAGTTCTTCATTGGAACTAGATAGAAAAGTTTATGAGAGGTGGCACATAACCTATGATATGACCTACGATCTATGGCACTCAGCTTTTTAAATGACTCGGAATTTAATTTGTTTGACAGAATTGAAGACAGTCTAGAAACACCTTGTCTGATGGAAAACTTTGGGAAAGACTTCTTTGATGTTTTAGTAAGTTCATGTAATTTATTTCCTTTTGTTCTTTTCCTTTTATACACCATATTCTCCCTTTCATAAAGTAACAATGTGCTGCTTTCCTTAGCTATTTGGTGTAGGTATTTCATCACTCATACAAAGATCTATAAATATGAGCTACAAGTAGTAATAGTATTTGTCAGACATTGATCATTGCTTTTCCTGTTGTAAAAGGGTAATAAAAATGTTGCAGCAACTCAGTAGGTTTTTGTTCAATCTTACACTTATTGCCAAAACAGTATTTTGTTGAGTGATGTCTTCTAAACTTAATGGGTGTCCATGAAAATAGAAACAGTTTTAGGAAAAAAGAGATCAAAAAACGTTTCTAGACAAGGAGAAATTATGAGGAGAACTTGAGAAGACTTAAGGTGTGTAAATTATGATGTTTGAGAAGATTATAAATAATTGACATATTTCCTATAAAAATCTCAAGGGAAATTCTAGCTGAAGTCTATATCTATGGAAACAGACGGCTCAACCCCTTCACTATGTTTAGAGTGGAGAAGATTGTACTCTAAATGTTTTTGTTTGGGGAAAAAAACCACATTTATTTCTAACCTCTAAAGAAGGTGTCCTTCACACAACTAACATTTATCAGGTTTTAGAGAAATTGTATTGGACAAGTGCTAAGTTTCATCATGTAATATGCTAGTGATTACTTCTAGGAACTGGAATGAAAAGCCTGATGCTATGCCACTATGAGTTTCTTTTCAGTATATAATACTTGAGTCTTTATGCTTCTTTGATTAATAATCTAAACATAGGGATGTTTAGTTTGCATAAATGTGGTATTTGAATACCTAACCTGAAATATTTCAAATCAAATGAGACCATTCAAGTCCAGCATTTCTGTGTTCTGTGGAAGCAGGCTTCCTGTACCATTTCATTCCCATCTAGCTCAGTAGATGCATTGAGATAATTACAAATAATAAAAATTATGTAAACTTTAAATTTTACATACTAAATTAAAGCTCTAATATTATGACTCCAGTCACAAATTGAATCAATTTTATTGCAACTGAATATGTTCTTAAGACTCTATTGCAACTGAACACATTCTAAAGACAATGTTTTGTACCTTCATTGATATGTATGTTTAGTAGCAAACAGTAAATACAAGCACTTCTCTCTTCAGCAACAAACTTCCTATAACATGCTGCAAGTATGACGAAGTTGAACTGGTACACAAAATAAGTGCTTATCTCAGTAGGGTTCAAGCAGTGCCACAAAGTGGAGAAAAAGTAAGTCTGTGGAGGCTGAAATTCCATTGTGATGGGAGTATTTCTGACTTGTTCTCATATGAACACCCACAGAGGAGACATGGGTAAGAAGCAAGACTGCTCTCTGAGAGTCATAGAAATGTGTTTGGTTTGAAAAGATCTTTAAGAACATTTCATCTAACCACTAACCTAACACTGCCAAGGCCACGACTAAACCATATCCCTCAGAACTTCATTTATAAGTTTTTAAAATATCTCCAGGGATGATGACTCCACCACCTCACCGGGACAGTCTGTTTCAATGCTTAGTAACCCTCTTGGTTAAAAAGTTCTTCCAATTGTCGAATCTAAACCCCCTCTGGCACAACTTGGGACAATTCTTGTTCTATCACTTATTACTTGGGAGAAGATACTGACCCCCACGTTGCTACAACCTCATTTCGGGTAATTGTAGAGAGCAAAAAGGCCTTTCAGCCTCCTTTTCTCCAGACTAAACAGCTCCATCTCCCTCAGCAGCTTC
>WBNH01003317.1:0-70782 GCA_013401255.1 Urocolius indicus
ACAGTGAAATAGTTTGTCCTTACGTCTTGTGTGCCAACAAGTATAGTCTTGCTCGTGATCAGAGAAATTAGATGTTTCCCCTCTTCAATCAACTAGTCCTGTGCCCGAGCATCAGGAAGAGGCTTCTGGTTACCTGCCATTCACTGCAAGTAGATCTTCGTCACCTTTATGATCTACCTCTTCAACACAGATCATCCATCTTCCCAAGCTGCTTTGCCAGGGCAACAGCAAGAACAAAAGTGATTTCCTGAACCCCTCTGCAAAAGCAGACCCTAAGCAGGGTTTTGCTGCCAAATCTGGCACAGCACTGAACGCTGACGCTATGCTCTGTCCTTTGCTGAAGTTCCCAAGCTATTACCTGACCTGCAACCTAAAACTGGTTTCCGTGAGAAAGGCGTTCTCAGTTTGTTTGTTGGTCGAAGGCAGTGGTCTGGCACAAATGTCCTGTACATTTTACCACCCTCAGTTTTTCTGTAGAGCAAGCACTCCTGTGAAATTGATTCACCACAGTCGGCCGGTGAGCGTTATTCCTATCAGGCAGTGAAATCACCTCACTATTGTGGAGACTGTTTTGGAGGAGGCTGCTGTTTTAAGTTCGCTTGAGGTGTGCCCACAAAGCCTGTTTATTCTCATGTATCTTATGTGGTCAGGGTGGTGATGGTGCTGGAGTTTTTTTTCATTGCTGAGCAATTTCTTCTAGTTTATTAAATGAATGTAGTTTCAGATGGAGTACTGGGTTTTCGTTTGTGGTGCTGCTTTTCCTGTTACTGTTGTTGTGGTTTACCGTCCACAGCGGGGTGTTCAAAAACTGCTCTTCAGACTTCACTGAGCTTGATTTGTGATTTGTGTCGGTACAGTTCTGAGCATTTCTTAATCTTGGGGTGCTGAGCATGGGCTGTGGCTCTCTCCAAGAGGAATTTATGTTATATACGGCTCTGGGGCAGTGCTGGAGCCTAATGACTTCAACCAGACGCATTTCAAGTCCTCCTTGGGACAGGGACTGAGAGAACGTAGAGATCTGTCCAGGCAAGGTTTGTGGTAGCAGTAAGGCCCTCTTTGATGTACAGATACTGTTAGGGAGTTGCATCTCCAAATTGGCTTCTTTCCTATATCTAGCAGTACATTTTAATCACTAGAGCAACTCATTGGCAAAAATAAAAAAAAGGAAAAGATAAACAGCATACCCTTTTCCAGGCTGAAGCAATGGTTTAGAGGATAATGTTGAGCCATTTAGGTACCAATTTTCCCATCTATAAGATAGATATATTAAGATTTATCACAGCAGACCGGTCTCTCAAGGGTGTCATGGAGGTTAACTCCTATTAGAAAGTATTTTGAGCTAATCAAAGAAAGGTGCTACCCACACATACGTAGTGGGAGGCCTGGCATTTCTCTACTCAGCTAATGCGACAACATTTGAGATCGTGACTCTAGTTCCCAAACATGAGCAATAAGGGATTTAGGTTGGGGTGGTAGGAGTGACACGACACGAAGACGTGTCCTCAAGCTCTTGGGAAAGGGATAACAGAGGATATGTGGTGGTTTTAGTCCTATCTGGGTGCCAGGTGCCCACCAAGTCGTTCTGTCACTCCCCCTCCTAAGTTGGACAGGAGATAGAGAAATGTATCAAGATGTTTGTGAGTTGAGATAAGGACAGGGAGATCACTCAGCAATTAGTGTCACGGACAAAACAGACTCAGCTTGGGGAGAAATGGTTTGATTTATTAATTAACAATCAGAAAAGGGAGATGAGAAATCAAGGCAAATCTTAAAACACCTTCCTCCAGCTCTCCCTCTTCCCAGGACTCTCCTGCCTTCCACACCCCAGCAGCACAGGGGATGGGGGTTGTGGTCAGTTCATTACAGANCAATACGTTAATCATAGAGGCATTCCCTCAGTCACTAATTGGCCAGGCCTGGGTCAGCTGTGGGTCCATCTTAGAACTGACTGGCATGAGCCCTGTCAGCTACAGGGGAAGCTTCTGTCAGCTCTTTGTTTAAAAAAGCCAATGTTGAAGCCCCCCACAACCAAAAACCGGCCCAGACAAAAACACTACAGGATACCACCTGCACAGCCCCTCAGTAGTCAGCAGAGCAGGAGCTCCCAGTTTTCATGCTCATATTTACATCAGTGCACATGTCCTTAGGCTTCAGACAGATGCAGTTTAAAGAGCACGAGAAGCACAGAAAACAGAAAGATACACCCTCTTTCCTTTGTCAGCAGCTCTGTATCACTTTTTGCTTGGCAAGGGCAATATATCCAGCAAAGGCTGCTCAGTAGGTATCTGCAGTCATTAAAAGATCTCCTCGAGTACTGTAGCCTCAAGACCAGGTCTGAGCCTCCCTCAGAGGAGCACGTCCACGTCTGTTGTGAGGTGTACACTATGGGGTCATTACCGCTGCAGAGAAAGGGAGAAGGAAAAGCTACTATAAGCCAACAGCAAATGCCCCCAGCTGTGCCCTCTGTTTTACTATCATCTGACATCCCTCAAGTCAGACCTCTCTGCTCCCAGCCCTCTGTCATGCCAGAAACCCTATGGCCACCTACAATTACCCCCACTTCCACTCATCCCAGGTTTAGTGCAAAATAAAGATTGGAAACCACTGGCCTCAACAGCTCTTAATCCTGTGGTAATCCGCAATATGTTCCACTGCTCAAGGTTCCTTATCATTAGAAAATGTTTCTGATTTCTAATATAAACCCTCCTTGCTGCAAGTTAAGCTTGTAGCTTGTGCTATTGCCAGAAGATATGGACAACACTTTATTACAGCCTCTGTTGCAGCTACCTGTTATGTATCTAAAAGCTGTTGTCTCCTCTTCTCTTTTCCAGAGGACACAGTCTCTCTCACCTTTCAATTTTTCCCCTGAGTTCCCATTTACTAGCTCTCCGAATACTCTTGTTGCTTTTGTCTGAGCTTTCTCCTGCACATTAGTAGGGCAGCTAAATTTATCACTGCTCTTCTTTGAGATTCAAATCGGCCTTTATGCTATGAATTATCCTGAGAGCTCCCATAGGCTTGGTTATCAGCCTATTCACCTAAATCCTTTGCTAAACCACCACTTTCTACAATAAAGCCCCCATTCCTGTAGATTAGCTGCTTTTATTTACCCCTGTCTTCGTGGTCTTTCCTTCAGCTATCAAAAAGCAGTCTGCTTTTTAGAAAGGAAGGTTTAAGTGATCTTCCTTTACCAAATAATCCAGACCCATTTTTCTAGCTGACCTATTCCTGAAGCTTCTTCACCAGTTTTTTTTTTTACCTCCAGATTCCAGGACCAGAAGGGAAACTCACGGGACCCTGCAAGGTGCATACCCCAGGTTCACAAATTCTCTTTTAAAGGCAACACTTAACCTGTTCAGTATCAGCTATTTTGACTTTAGGCTTCTCATTTGTTTTCACACTGAAGCCACATGTCTTTAGCAGACTCTAAATGTGTTGTGTCGTCACATGTACCCTTACCAAACCTTCCTGAGACCTGCTGAGGAAGCAATATCAAATTGCCTATCTGGAAGGAACCTCCAGCTTTCTTAGAGAGTGACAAGGAGTTCAAGAAGCCAACAGTAGGGTGTTGCTTGGAAAAGAAACGTAAAGATCGAGGCAGGAAATCTGTTAGACATAAGAGGAGGGTATCTGCTCTCATTTCATAAAGATATGAATTAAGGACTGGAACTGACTATTACTCTAAATCGATTGCATCTGGTAACCATTAACTCAGTACACACTTCTGAAGCCTTTGCTGCTTTTTTTGATCCCACTGGGTAGCCAGCTTCTGATATTTCCACTGAACCGCGTTTAATCGTGTTTAGCAATATTTTAGTGATAAGAGTTGGTGGTATTATAACTCAGCTTCCAGTCTTTGATGCATATGATTATATTACCTCCTCCTTCAGTGAATGCAAAGAAAAAAAAAGTCCTCTGGTAACTTGTGCTCTTGACGTCTGAGGAAGTCGGGGCTGTTATTGTTTCAGCGTTCAGCACGCTGTCGCTGTGTCGCTTTGATCCGTGGCCTTACATGGCTTTTTAAAGCAGGGGAGGGTGGAAGGGAGAGGAGTTACTGGGCTTGTAAACATTTCTATTACATCAGATTAGTTTCCCTGCCATGTACAATCTGCTGGTGTGACTCAGACGTTCACATTTTGTAGTCGTCCGTGTCTACAGGGACTACAACCGTTCTGAGAAGTTCTAGATAAATGTGAATTGGGTTTTATTCTTATCTCATTACACAATGTGCAATTGTACCAGAAAAAAAAAAATGCCCTTTTGTTGACTTTTAGTGCAGATGTGCAACCACTGGCAGATAATGAGAACAGCATGTTCCCTCTCTCACCAGCTCCTTCATTCTTTGGCTGTGAGCCTTTCTCAACCCAGGTTTAGGACTAACCTATGCTCAGTCACTGTGTTCTCAGCTACTCCCCACCCACCTCTCGATGTATTTGTTTGTTTGTTTTGATTGAGGCTGTGCCACATCGATCTAAGACGGCTGCCACTAAATTGCTGGAGTCGTGTTTCTTAGGGTAAGTAGATCCTTCAACCACTTTTACCCTGGGAAACAGGACGTGATTTATCACATTTATGAGAGCTGGGCAAGACAATTCATTTTTGCCCTTGTATCAGTTTAGGGTAAGTGCCAGTAGCCCAGAAGAAGCGATAGTCTTTACCAGCAAAAATGTTACCATCACATAGGAAATAATCTGGGGCACCACAAGTAACATTTTTCCCTTCAGGACTTTTCTGGGCAAGCTTTTCAAAAAACTCTGCTTTGCTTCGTGGCAGCCAAAGTTTGCAATTGTTGTGTTATCTCTCACATGTGTTCTTGCCAAACATTTCCACAGTTGTCTGCTATTCGAATAATGTCTTACTTAGCGTGGTGGTAGTTCTGAATGTGCTAGGGAACTGAGCAGGGTTCACAGGCTGTTTGCAGAGATCCTGAGCAATAGCTGTGATTTCTTCAAGCACTGTGACCACCAACACAGGGTGTTTATTTTGGGTGCCTTACCTCACACAGACATATCACCATTTCTCACGTTCCTGGTCATGGTAAATAAGATCCAATCGCTAACCTCAATCACTGAAAGCAACTGCACCAGATCCTTGAAGAAAACATGATGATGATTTGCTGGGACGACCCAGATACTCCTCCAGAGTCTTGCAATGCATCAATCCTGCTTTGCAGCATGGACTCGAGAGTATAGGGTAAGACTCACAGGCAAACAAAGGTAGCAAGTGAAAACAGGGCTAAGACAAAGGCTGGACTCGATGATCTTAAAGATCTCTTCCAGCTGAAATGATTCTATGAATTCAGCAGATTGCGAATGATCCTTACCAGCCCCTCACATAGCAGTGGGCATCATTCTGTAACTGCTCATACAACCACCAAAAATGATGCACAGACAAGAAGCTGTTCACGATGTTCACTAGATCTAGTCCATCGTGGTGGACTAGAGCACAGAGATATCTGCTAAAGTCACGCGTGAAAAGCCATTGCCACACACACAGCAGGATAGAGGCTGGTCTCACTGGGGATGGGAAACAGGACTTGAGTACAAATCAAGCAAGAAACTCTGTAGCTCGGGGGCAATGAGGATCCAGCCTTCTTTCCTTGCCCGACCTTTCTGAGCGAGCTTTTAGGTCTTGCTTGCTGCACCTGCATTTAATCACGCACTCAGGGCTGGTTTTGAAGGCAGCAGCCTCTCTAGAGGACAACCCAGTCCATGCTCCCCCATTTCTTTGGGCGAAGGTGGACCTCAACAGTTGGCTTGAGGTGAGCTGGGGGCTGCCAGCCCTTCGGCCCAGGAAGCCCTTTACACCAGGATGCCATGAGCCCGTGGGCTGTGAGAGAGGGGGGGCAGTGCAGGATGGAAGCCTAAATATGCTCTATCTGCAGAAAAGCATTTTCTTATTAACCAACCTGTATTTGACAGGGTTTTTACTGAAACAACAGCCTCCCTCAAGGCAGGTAAATGTGGCTGTGGCAGCAGTTAGTGTTCCCTGGGGCCTTCCTGCATCTAGGATACAATTAGATACATTTGTCTGCAAATGCTTTAAATATTTCAGCTGGTATGCCATTAAGGAATAAGAAAAGGTTTTATGTTAAGAGAGACTCAGAGCACTGCAAGGCAGCCAATATCACAGACAAGGCATAAGAATGATTTGGGATAGATAATGGTTGTGAGTAATGTTATAAATGATCTCATAGACTTTTTTTTTTCCTCCTGTGGAGTAAATGACCTTCCTTCTTCCACTTAGGGAGCCATGTGGCCATTACAGTGTGAAAAATGTCTCTCTCAGCCAGGACTGCTCAGTACATTTTTACTGAGGTCCACTGAATAATTTTAATGACATTTGTTCGTTTCCACTCAGCTCTTTCATGTGGTCTTTACCAAGTCCCCTTCCCCTCTAAGACACAGGGAGGACAGCAAAGAAGAAGGGATCTCTTGCAAGGATGCAGGAGGCTTCACGTATCTAGGTCTTTTCTGATGTCTGGAACATGATTTACCCAGCCCACGTCTCACCTTTACCTTTTCGACTCCAGACTCTCAGCAGCAGCAGCAGGAAGATGTATTGCAGCTGGGTTTGTAAGCACTAATGAGAGCCCTGGCATAACATGATGAGACACTACACCCTTCTAACACTGAAAAAAAAACAAACCCAAACTACTCATCTCTCTTGCAATGATCTGATGGGCAATAAGATTTGGATACAACATGAGTATCGGGATGCAGGCATTGGCAGTGTCCATGAGCAGGAGTGAGGGACCCAGAGCACTGATACAGTGCTACCAGGTGTGTTATTGGTGGGCATTGCACAGCATCAGCAGGCCACAGACTCAGGCTTTTCCTTCACCTCTCCAGGACAAGCCTTTGCAGGTGTCATGTCATCTACCTCTGCTGCTGTAGAAGGAGCTGTGAAGCTGTAACGTGGCATTTCTCATTTGAGATGTGCCTAGAGGCAGGGGCTGCCCTGAGATCCCACCTTTGCTCTCATTTTCTGTGTTAATGCAGTGACAAATATGCTCAAGTTGGAAAAGAAACCCACTTGGGACCCACTTAAAAGCTTTCCTTTTCTCCTTGTTTGTAAGATTTTTCCTCCTTTCCATCTCTGTGGCACACGCAAGTGATGTGAAGAGAAAATAATGGTACCTTCATTATGCCTTTGCTTCCATGAGATATTTGCACAGGACATCTGATGACAGGAGGCCTTAAGCCCCCATCAGCTTTTATTATTCTGGATGACTAGCAATGGGTGACCAGCATGAAAAAGCCTGACATACTTGTTGTAAGTTTCAGCATTTGTAATCATGCACTCAAAATTGTTAGGCACTGTGGCTAAAAGTCCAACAGAGACGTCTGTAGGAAGTGCAAAACCCCCACAAAAATATTTCAGTGATATAAATTATTCAAATAGTTATTAATCTCGCCCACTCTTACTAGTCAAAGCCTAGCTGAAGGATGCCTGCGTGGCCTAAGATTCAGCACACATGGCAACAATTCTGCAACTTCTTTTGAGACTCAAATTGCTGTATTTACCACAAAAGAAAAAAGTCCCACTTTCTTTCAGTCAGAGTCCCTTTGCAAATGTGCTTCAACTTAAAATGTCAGTTAAAACATGCCATCGAAACCTGAATCCCCGTCTCCTTTTTCATTCAGGATTTATCCTGGCAAAGCTCCCCTCAAGGCAAGTAGACACACCACCACTCTGAAGAAAAGCCTCACAGTTTGACTCCGTAAACTTGTCATCTTCACATGAAGGAATGGGTAAAAATGCAGGGAAGCCATTGTCCTGCCATGTCACATAGCTTATAGGAAGGATGCTTCATTCAGCCTTTAAGCAGGCTGCCGGACCAACGCTGGCAGCCTTCAGTGCTGCTAAGTTTAAACCTTTAGTCATGGCAGTCCCACAGCGATCCTCAGATGGCTCTGTGTTGAGCCTCTGTGGTGGCCACACAGGAGCAGGTGACAGCCCAGGTCAGGTCTGCAAACCCAGATCCATTTCTGGCACTCACATCACTGCCCTGCTCTTCCACCTTGCCCCATTTCACGGCACGGTGGGAGCCTACCTAAGCACAGACACTCTCCACACTAGAAACCTACATCTGGAATCTTGTGTCCAGTTGTGCCCCTCAGTTCAAGAACAGGGAGCTGCTGGAGAGAGTTTAGCACAGGGTCACAAAGATGATGGAGTGGAGCATCTTCTCTCTTTCTGATGAAAGGCTGAGGGAGCTGGGACTCTTCAGCTTGGAGGAGACTGAAGGGTGAGCTCATTCATGTTTACAAATACAGAAAGGGTGGGTGTCAGGAGGATGGAGCCAGGCAGTTCTCAGTGATGGCCAATGATAGGACAAGGGGCAACAGGTACAAGCTGGAACAGAAGAGGTTCCAAAGAAATACAAGGAAAGATTTCTTCAGTAAGAGGGTGAGGGAGCACTGGCAGGGGCTGCCCAGATGGGTTGTGGAGTCTCCTTCTCTGGAGACATTCAAACCCACCTGGATGAGTTCCTGTGTGACCTACTCTAGGTGATCCTGCTCTGACAGGGGAGTTGGACTGGATGAGTTCCAAGGTCACTTCCAGATTCCGTGGCTGTGTAACCCACCAGCCACAACCCTCCAAGTCTCCATCCCTGTTTTCTGCCCTTTCTGACAGAGCCTAACAACTGCTTTCCACCACCTTCTCTCCTCTCTGTAGATAAGGTCTGAGAGCACTATTAAACGGGCTACTGGCTGACACATGGTGAGGATGGCTCGAGTGCCAGGCTACAAGATGTAATTAAGATACGGACAGGTGACTCCCATATGGTGTGGGCTGACCAGTTATGTGAGGAGACTTTATGCTAGACAAGTAAATTGTCACGTCATTTCCAGGGAGAGAAGATGATGTGTTTATACCCTATCAGTGTACACTCTGTGCTGCATTTGAAAGAATATTTCTTTCCAGTTTATCCATGGCTTTCAGAACCTAGAGACCAAAATACCCAAAGTAACTCATTTACGTTACTCTCAACATCGTCAGACGTTGGCCCCTAAAACTCGCGGGCAGTCAGAGTGAAAGATTGCCCGGGTTTGAGGTAGATGTCATTGTGTAGTAAAACACTCATGTTTGGCGCAGAAAAAGGCAATGATTTAGTGGAGTATTGATTTTTTTAAGGAGAGAGGGAATTACAATTGGTGATTGGAGTTAGTCCAGCTAGAGATGAGGTAAAGCAAATTAGGAGATTCATCTACTTAACGTTAGATACTTAGTTTCCCTTACTTAGATAATTACTTATCCGCCGCTGCAGAGAACCTTACAAACACAAATGCAATGTCTCTGTAAGGCAGGGAAGCGTTGTTATCTTACATTTCACTCACAGCAGAGGTCCCAGGAGGTTGGGGCAGTGCTCACATCATTTGGTGAGGTCCCTCCTGAAGGCCACAATCGCAGTGCAAACACTTGGGGCACCCCAGCTGCCGTCAGACCAGGGATATGGTTAACAAAGCCACCAACTTCAAAGGGTTGTTGCCCCACTTGCTCCATACCTGACATGCCAGCACTTCTCACACCCTCTGATACCAACCCCTGGAAGTGTAGGTATGTTAGGTGTCCAAACCTCTGCAGCTCCCAGCTTCGCACTGATCATGGGAGACTGCTCTGGTAGACAGATGTGGGTGAGCAGAAAGAGATCTCTTAGAAAAGGGAGTGGCAACACCACTCATGATCAAACTCAGAGGACCTAGTAACAGGACAAGGGGTAATGGGATGAAGCTGGAACACAAAAAGGTTCCATTTAAACATAAGAAAACACTATTTCAGTGTGAGGGTGAGGGAGCCCTGGCTCAGGCTGCCCAAGGAGGCTGTTGAGTCTCCTTCCTTGGAGGTCTTCAGGACCCACTTGGACATGTTCCTGCGTGACCTCATCTAGGTGAACCTGCTTCTGCAGGGTGGTTGGACCAAATGACCTCTAAAGGTCCCTTCCAACCCTATCATTCTATGATTCTATGACCCGAGGCAGACTGCTCTGTCCTGTAACAGGAGCTCTGAAAATCTCTAGGTGTTGCTTCCGTCAAACTCTGACCTATTAAGCTCAGGGCACCTATCACAGATCTCACTTCCCTTTTGTACAGATAAGATGGAAGACAGTGTATAAGCTAAGAGCTTGCCCAAAGCCCTCAGTCAAAAAGGCAAGCAGGTTTTGTAAAGAGCTAAAATGTTTTGCAGTTGTTAAATGCAAAAACTGCCATTCTCAAACGCAAGAGTATGGTAATGATTTCCTGCAGAGGGGCTACTGTCATGGACTAAACCTGAAAAACAGTTCCCTTTTAATAGCCTGGTGTCTAAAAATAGAATAAAACTTTCACAAAAGTTCCAAACGTCCTCGCTGGGGAATCCACAGATCTAGAAGTATTTTCATTTCACTTTTTTCACTTGGGCCAGCTCAGATTAAGCACAGACCACACACTGAAAGCTTGGTCACTCTCTATTACGACAACCATCTGGAATCCCCTCAGATTAAACGTGCCCAGACCATGGCTGGTTTATGGCTGGGATAGATTACTGCAGAAAAACAGAAAGCATAAAACTGTAACGTGGCCAAAACCTTAAAAACAAGTCAGAAATACAGTCTGCCCCTTCAGCACTTACTTGGGCTCTGCAGAAGTGCAGCAAATAAAATATTAGAGCTACTAGCCCTTACTGACTTACAGTGCCAGGTATCAAATCCAGATTACGAGTTATCCATCTTTTTGGGAAAGTGGATCTGTTTCTATCCCCTATAAAAGAACAGAGAAAAGACAGTTTACCCTACAAAAAAAAAAAACCAACTAATCAAGGGAGTGGAAAAGCCAGAAATGGTGTTCCCTTGGGTCCTATTCTTACTTTTCTAGCCATCTTTTATCAACTTAGTGAGCCACTGTCAGCTCACTTGCCTGGTTCTGAGGCCTTTGACCTTAAGGTCACAGAGAGGAGATCAGCCTGTATAACCCCTCTCTGATGTACTGAGGAGGTGTGGAGGGTAATCGTGGTTATACATCCATGGTCTTGCACAAGATGGTGCAGAGCTAAGATCTGGTAGTCAACTTCTTGCTGCCAAGAGCCCTCAGAACTACCTGGGATGCTACTCTTCAGTGTCTTCCTGAGAGCATTAACAGTCCAGATGCAGACTTTTCCAAAGCAGCAATCCTCTACTGACTCTTTCAGCATGGAAAAGAGGACATAGGACTTCAGCCAGGCCATACACCAGGATGTATTTTCTTTGCTCGGTGGTTCTGTGGAAGCAAACTGCAAAAAGGTGCTTGAGGATATCACAGAATCACAGAATGGTAGTGCCCAACCACACTGCTAAAACAAGTCTACCTAGATCAGGTAAATCTTGTCACACAGTTTTCTCATGGCTTCACAACTGCATGCAGGAGGACTTGGAGCAAACTGCAGAGAGGATATTGCAGATCGCTATCCATCTTTCCAAGAGTGGATGCTGTAGAGGGCAACACAAGGCCAGGTTTCTTGCAGGTTTCACCCCTAGAGATGCTGGCTTTGTGCAGGCTGCTTTGACAGCTGGGCACCTGGGCAATGAGGAAAAATAGCCTTGAATTTTTTAGCAGGGGCACTGTTTGCTAGACAGCATTTTACCCAAAGACCGTGCTGAAGATGGCTCAGGAAACACACACAGAGCAGAGTGTTGGAATTCAGGGCTCTAAACACAACTATAAATTTCCTCATCACTGCTCTATCCCCTTATGCAGATACCTATGCACAAAATGACCCTTGTTTGAAACAGAGCAAAGCAAACCTGTTCTTATCACCTATGGGGCTTTGTCACACAGCATGTTGTTCTCCTTCCAAGAGCAAAAGAACTCCGTGGCAGGATTTATCGGCGTGATAAGAGCGCAGGTGAGAGAACAAAGCAGTGCCTCCTTGCCTGCCCTTGAGGACCTTACATGGTGCCTACACAAACATTTAGCACTATTTGTAGCTGTTGCACCGTGCACTCGCAGGGTGAAAGTGTTGATGTGATCTGCTGAAAGGGTGTTTTTCATGACACCTCGTGACATAATAGTCTCATAGCAGCTCTGATTTAAAACAAAAGCTCCTGCAGAGGATTGCTCTTACAGTCTCGCCTGACCTGAAGAAATCAAGCAAGGAGACAGCATGCCTCAAAGGATGCCTCTCACAGCTCTTGCATTGTTTGCCTAATGGTAAAACCATAAAGGCACAATCACACAATCAGCATCAGTCGCTCTGTGTGTTGCCCAAATACACAGAGAGGTGCACTCACAGGTCTGAAAATCTGTGGGCATATTTAACTAGCTGCTTTTGATCTGTATAGCATCTTGAGGTAACAGCAACACTCACTTGACAGACAAAGCAGAGGCTGAAGAAGCCAGACACTGGGTCTGCACAGGATCATCCACACACACGTACACTGCTGACACTATTCAAACAAGGTGTCGTCAAAGAAAAACCTGATCTGATTCAGCAAACCATAGCTCTGTCTGTTCACCCAATGTTGGCTGCTCTCCTGAGCTGATACTCAAATTCCTCGGTCCAGTCTTCGCACACGTGTATATGTCATGAGGCAGCACATGGTCACCATAAATATTCCACAAATATATATCCTGTGAGGTGAGGGAGCCCTGGCACAGGCTGCCCAGGGAGGATGTGGAGGCTCCTTCTCTGGAGACTTTCAAAACTCATCTGGACACGTTCCTGTGTGACCTGATCTAGGTGAACCTGCTTTGGCAGGAGGGGTGGACTAGATGATCTCTAAAGGTCCCTTCCAACCCTACCATTCTGTGATTGTGATCTGAGCCACATGCCAGCTCCCAAGCAATATTAGAGAAAGCTGCATATCTTGAAGTCTGTTCTGCCCCTGAGTCTGGGTGCTTTACACCTCCCATGCAGGAATAGTTTCAGGCTATATTGTACTGATGCAGAGGCTTCAGTAGCAGTACTGACACAAGGCAACCATGCCCCATCTCCAACCCTCACAGCACAGCAAGTCCTCTCCTCATCAGTATCAATGCAACTGTTTGTGGGCTGTCTGCCTCTAGACACAGGAATCCTCGAAAATATTCATTTGCTTCTTTCTGTCAAACAGAAGAGATGTCTGATCTGATTTAAAGCGTGGACCCACAGCAGCTCTGTCAATGCAGCTGAGGAGAATCATTGAATTGTTTAGCTGGAAAAGACCTTTAAGACCTTCAAGTTCAAACACTAAGCCAGCACTGTCAAGTCCACCACTAAACCATGTCCTGCAGCACTTGATCTACATGACTTTTAAATATCTCCAGGAATGGTGACTCTACCACCTGCAGCCTGTGCTAGTGTCTAACAACCCTCTCGGTGAAAAAAGTTCTTCTCAATCTCCACTCTAAACCTCCCCTGGCAGAGCTTGATACCATTTCCTCTTGTCCTATCACTCAGTTACTTGGGAGAAGAGACCAACCCCCACCTCTCTACAACCTCTTGTCAGGTAGATATAGAGAGTGATTGTGTCTCCTCTCAGTCTCCTCTTCTCCAGATTAAACCCCAGCTCCCTCAGCTGCTCCTCATCACACTTGTTCTCCAGACCCTTCACCAGCTTTGTTTCCCATCTCTCGATACACTCCAGCACCTCAATGTCCTTCTTGTAGTGAGGGGCCCAGAACTGGACACAGTACTCAAGGTGCAGCCTCACCAGTGCCAAGTACAGAGGGACAATCACTTCCCTGGTCCAACTGGTCACACTGTTTCTGACACAGGCCAGGATGCCATTGGCCTTCTTGGCCACCTGGGCATACGGCTGGCTCATGTTCAGCTGGCTGTTGATTAACACTTACGAGTGCATTTCCACTGGGCAGCTTTCCAGCCACATGTCCCACAGCCTGTAGCATTGCATGGAAAGAGCTCTGCAGGAGGAAAAGAGTGACTGAAGATGGGGCAGAGGCTCCTGACATTGACATTGACACCAGCACTGCCTTGTCTGCAAAGCTCAGCTTCAAGTGCATCAGGTACGGGCACTTCTGCTGCTGCTGGGTAATGGTTGCACATACAACAGCTATGATTAGAAAGAGACCACTAGCTGCACAGGTTTTAGCTGCTGACTGCCATTGCTTCTCCTCTCGTTATTCTATTTCTCTGACATGAATAATTTAGAAAATTAATAGATTAAAAATTAATATATGCCATGATAGAATGTGCATGAAGACACATTGCCAGAGATTATCCACTCCCCATCCAATCTACAGGCCCAAAGCTGACCCTACCAGACTCAAATATTTCTATTTTTCCTTTGTGTGTTTTGGATCCAATAGCTCAAGGGGAACTGAACAAAGCTGGGAAACTAAATCACCAAGCATACAAACAAGACAGATCATGACTGCAATGTTTTTACACTAAGAACAGAGAAGCAAAAGCACAAAGGACTGACTGAAAGGGTACATGAACAATTCCCCCCGTTGAAAAGCTGTTTCTTTGTCTTTTGGGATTAATTTAGTTGAGGAAGGGACTGTGGTTATATTACAAATGTCTGCCATTTCAACTGCAGGCTGTTCTAGGCAACACAAAACCTTAAAAACACACCAAACCTTGAAGCTACGTGAACTGAAGGCATAAACCCAAGAGACATGGCCATGAAGCAGTATGTCCAATGTTCAACATCCCGTATCTGGTAGAAAAATTTCTTTCAATCCCAATTTATGGCAGTACTTTTATAAGAAAAAGGGAAAATAAGGTATTTCATGGCCATCGACCATTTGCAAGGAATTGCTGCACGCTCACCAGAGAGGCATGTTTTGTGATCCAGGCCTTTGGGTTTGAGACAGGTTCCAATTTTGGTAGGATCAATGCAATACTTAGTTTTTTTCAAGGTAAAACAAGTGAACACCTGTCAGTGCTCTATCTATTTTTACAGTCTCTTAGGATGTACAGCACTGTATTTTCCGAGACACTACTCTGTGTGAACACTGATAGGGACTTCCCTTATTATCTGGGTGATGTGGACATGGAACATTTTGGTCAAGTGAGGCTAAAGTCTGATACAGTGCACTCAAAACTTTCCACAGTACAGGCTGACTTTTCTCTTGACTGGGTTGATCAGCTCTTTGTTTCAAATCTAGATGGAGACATTTTGGCATCAGGGGCCACCTTACTCTCCTTTTTTTTCTTCAGCATTGCTCTGTGTCCCCTCTCCTCCTCTGACACAAACATTGTGCATCCAGGCTGCAGAGACACAGGGTGATGGGGCACCACATGGGCTGAGGGACAGATCCTCTCCTCCTCACAGCTCTCAGGTATTGCCACTACCCCGTTGAGTTTCTCCCCTCCCAATAGAGAAATGCAGCTGCAGCAGCTAAATTGTGAAAGATAAAGGTTCTGTAGAGATGGAAAAGTCACGGTTACAAATCTTCACTGTGTGGCTTTTAAGCAATTTGGACTCCTAGCATGCAGAGTTTGGGGCTCTGCAGCAGCATTGCATGGGGCAAGAAACTGCAGCTTTTCCTCTACTCAGCTCATTCTAACAAAAAGTTGCACTTAAATGTAAGGGAAAAACTACTTTCCTGTAAGGGTGACAGAGCCCTGGCACAGGCTGCCAAGAGAGGGTGTGGAGGCTCCTTCCTTGGAGGTCTTCAAGACTCATGTGGACACGTTCCTGTATGACCTGATCTAGGTGAATCTGCTTCTGCAGGAGGTTTGGACTAGATGATCTCTAAAGGTCACTTCCAAAACCTATCATTCTGTGATTCTGTGAAAAAAACAGGATGCTGGAAACATGCCCCTACATTCCAGGCTTGCTACAGCTCCCCTCATCTCGGATCCCAGAAGGCTACAGCCCTGCAGGAGCCCTCACAGTCACTAAAGGCTGCAGCATAGTCACCTCCTCCTGGCATGCTCTTAGCAGCATCAAGAGCAAGTACTCCAGCCTACCCCTTACTAAGGCCTAACTTTGCCTCCCTGTCTGTCTGTCTAGCAGGAATAAGGTGCTGCTGGTTCTCAAGTGCCTGGCACACTCAGGTTCCAGTTCTGTTGGCCCTTTAATGGCTGTTCTAAGAAATCATTTCATTAACAATTACTATGGTTGAGTCCATCTTGTACGAGTTGGCCTTTCAGAGCAGTCACTTGCAAGCCTCGTCCCTCGACACAGCTGCACTTCCCGTGGTGTGCCTGATCCGTGGGTAATTCATGTCTCAGCTGGGATTTCTGTGGCATAAATAGCATTACACTGTTCTGAAAGGACAATAGATGCCAGAGCTGTTACCCGTCAAAGTGGAGCCCCAGAGTGCAACTTCTACCAGACCAGCAACAATTAGGTTTGCAAGTGCAACCAGATCCCATTGTTCATCCCAGCTCTGTTTGTGCATCTGTAACAACTGGTTATGTTGTAAGACCACTATGGCTTCCAAGTAAGAAATCACAGTGTTCTCATTATGTGCTGAGTGTTCATCACATCAGATCCATTTCTCAGCATTTAGTGTTAATTACTAGCTTGGTTTTGTATTAGCTGAGAGCTAAATGATGTAGTACTGCAGAAAACTATTAAGATCTGCGTCACATAGGCAAACACAACCATCCACTTCCAGCATGTGAAATGGATAATGAGTGGGTATAAAGGAGTTCTCAGAAACCCCAGCTGAACGCATTCAAGAGCAACGCTTCCTCTTTAATGGGCTCTCTGCCAGAATGACACATCACTCTACCTCACTGAAGTCATTTATAAACTGTCCTTCACAACACTCCTTTCTCTCCTTGCATGTGCTGCTTCTCCTTTTAGGGATAGTCACAGAGGGAGGATGCACCTGATGGTAAAACACTGCAACTGTTCAGAATAGTAAAACTGTTGGAGAAAGCAAGGACTTAACTCTCCTCAGGACTAAGCCTAGAGGAAAAGGGAGGGCAAGGGAATGTGAAAAGCAGAGCTATGCAGAAGGAGTTGGCTACCAACCAAATTCCCAATTCTTTGTGGCTGACTTGGGTTTTCCACTCCAAAGCACTGCCTTGATTTCAGACTGTAACGTGCAGTATCTGAAAGCATCCTGTGTAGTTCCCTGCATTCCTGGAGAAAGCTGGGCTGCAGCTGGAGGTTGAAAGAAAGGTCTGCAAGATTTACACAGCATTCCCCTAGAGGGATGGCGCTGAGGTGTATCAAAGAGAATGTTTAAAGGGAGGGAAAGGAGCTGCTTAAAATCTCTGTGTACCTTCCCCTCCCTTCCTCTCCTTCTGCCCAAGCATGCTCCCATCCAGTGAGTCACTGGTGGTTGTCGCAGACTTGGGATCTCCACTGTACTATTCAGCATACAAGAACAGAGCCCTTGTTTACCACACAAACATGCAAAACTAGAGACAGAGACACAAGAGAGCACGGGACAGTTTTAGCCATCCTGCGGGTTCAACAAACTGCTGACAAGATTTTGGCATGCAGTGTTCAAAAGGGAGTCTTTCTGAAAGCAGGGGTTGGAAGAAAGAGAAAGAGGGCATTGCATATTTTTTAATGAGGAGTTCCTCCCAAGCCTGAGGAGAAAATAGCAGAGGTGCTTGCTTGTGGCTGCTGAAGGTGGAAGTCAGTCTGTTGACAGTGAGTGAAGGTTTATGGGCAGGGTGGGGATAAGCTCTAATAGAGCTTGCAAGTGGAGAGAAATTATTTTTGCCTGATATCACAAAGAGATGGGAGCCAGCAAAGGGATGTGATTGCCACAGAGAGAAAGGAGCTGGCAAAGAAAAAGAGATGATGGAGTAATCCAAACAATGGGTTAAGGAAATGACCATTGCAGCAAAGCTTCTGCTGCAATAAAAATGTTAAGATGCTGGATGCTAAGCAGTTATGCTGACAGCCAGGAAAGGTTTATGTGTGGATGGAGTATGAACAAGCGATCTGCAAGGCATAAACTTGGCATGTTTGTTTAAAGAGAAAATACTAATTTACTTAGGTCATCAGAAAGAAAAACAAAGTAGTACTTCCACTAATATCTGAACATCATTATGCTAGAAGGACTGCTATGCCTTTCTCAGGGAAGAGGAGTCAGCTTTTCTTCTGGGTAACCTGCCCAGCAATTACCTTATTCACCAAAGCAATTGCTTTGTCCACTGACAGCTTTTTGTGTAACTATTCATACATGGCCCTACAGATGATCTGTACTTTGAGTCGAGATGTGAAACCATAGACTCACACAGAAAGCACAGGCAAGACTGTAACATGCAAAAATGTTCCCAAGAAGACAATTGGTGGGCAAAACCCTTTAGCAGCATTTTTAAAGACAGCCCTTGCCTTAGCCAGTTCTGTGTTATGAGATTCAGCACCAAATATTGAATTTCAGATATAGCAGCAGAGTTTAAAGTGCTGGGAGTTACAAGGGAAGCAGAGCTGCTCAGTAGCCAGCTTAATAAAGAGAAACCCTGTGGTTACCCTCCCTTGCTACAGTTTCTTGGGCTTTAGAGCCCTTTTGTCCCTTTGAACATCCAGTACTTCTGCCTAGATGTGCTAGAGCCCCTGTTACTTCAAAACCATTGTTGGGGAATTTCCACAATCGCAGCCTTCTGCTGCAGTTGGAGGAAAGGATGGCTTCTGACAATGAACTTCACATACATGTGGACAAAACTTGCATTGTGTGGCTTGCCACTTGCCTTTGTTTCCCTGTTTTGCAGAATTTGCTTCTCTCATCAACCTGCCTAGGGCTGCCAGGGCCTAATATTGCCCACGTGGTGTTGAATTTTTCAGTCAAATGCTGAGCTTAGGACAGAGAACATCTTCCTTTACAATTAAAATGAGCTGCTAAGCAGGGAAAGATAAGGCTGTCAGCTCCAAGGAAATGTAACTTGTCCGCTAATCTCTCTGTTTCAAGACTTTGTGACCTCAGTGAAAAGAAACTGCAAATTTTGTTACTGCAGCCCTTTCAGAAATTCATCTAAATCCTATTGAATGACTTGGGTTACTCTGTTTTCATCTTTAACAGCAGACTTAGACCTGAACACTCCTGTAAAGTGAAAACAAATGTAGGTTAAATACCCAGCAGGGATTTCTACCTACCCCAAAAGCTACTTAATGCTTTCTCTCCTCCTAGAAGTACCAACAGACAACTCCTTGTTAGGAAAATAGATTTACTAGGAGATTGCAGCAATTACTACAGGGCAAAACAGCAAAGCAACAGCAATGGAGGATAAAGCATATAGAGAAAGAAAACCTAAGTCACAGCTTCACAAAAAAATCTCCACTTCAGGCATGCTGGTTTATTGGTGAGCTTGTGCTCACACTAAGAGTTCTCACATTAGCATCCAGTTGCAGCAACCCCTAAGACCAACCAGATTTGTTAAAAGCAAAAGTCAGATTGCCTGGAACTATTGCCATGCTTTGGGGTGACGATGGCAGCCACAGCACATGTTTGCTGCTGCTCTCAGGTAACACCACTGTGAGTGAAGGAAGTGGGGCTTTTTGCAGCCCTCTATCACTAGTCAATCTTAAGGGCTGGAAGGCACCTCAAAAGATGATCCAGTCCAACCCCCTGTCAGAGCAGGACCACCTAGAGTAGGTCACACAGGAACTCATCCAGGTGGGTTTGAATGTCTCCAGAGAAGGAGACTCCACACCCCATCTGGGCAGCCCCTTCCTGTGCTCCCTTACCCTCACACTGAAGAAGTCCTTCCTTGTATTTCTCTGGAACTTCTGTTCCAGCTTGTACCCATTGCCCCTTGTCCTATCATTGGCCATCACTGAGAACAGCCTGGCTCCAGCCTCCTGACATCCACCCTTTATGTATTTGTAAACATGAATGAGGTCACCCCTCAGTCTCCTCCAAGCTGAAGAGCCCCAGCTTCCTCAGCCTTTCATCAGAAAGGAGATGCTTCGCTCTCTTCATCACCTTTGTGACCCTAAAGACCATTGTCTCCTTTGGGCAGCACAAGACTGTTTCCCAAACCTTGCTTTGTTCATCCGATCAGTGTGTTTTGTGCTTTGAAGACTGCCAAATCACAGGTCAGGAAGCAGTTTTACTCTGGCCAATTTGTGTTACTGGAGACTCCTTCCATCCACTTCCAGGATCAGATTAAGTAATTTTGGGTCATCCAAGCGGTGCATCACTTGCAACAGGAGTTTTAGAAAAAGCTGGGGAAAAGCTGACTTGAGGCACATAGGTTTTTGTGGCATTGGAGGCAGGGGGTCCCTTTCAGGCCACCACAGTACCTCCTTGTGCCCCATGGCAGGGGTTGTCAGGGCTACAGGGAGCTCACTGACCAGGGCAGAACTTCCTAGCTGATGAAAGGGTCCATGATGCTGAGCTGCTACACACATTCCTCATTTCTCTCACAGGCTGATGCTTGTTAAGAAGAAAAAATTATTACAGTGAGAGGCAGTCAAGGAAATTTAAGGAAACCTAATTTTCTCATGGGTTACATCAGTTGACATGTACCTGAATCTCTTGCAACACTCATACAGATATCAAAGTGTGATGTAGTCAGTGAACTGCAATCTGCTCTTCATAAAACCACTGGTGCGGGCTGTCACGGGAAGATGTTACCCGTCTTTTATTTGCAAGGGACCATTATTTTCATTCTTGCTGTGGCATCTGCAAGCGTTGTTACTGTTAAATGTCTATTAGTGACAATGTTATCAACTTCTGATTTTAGAAGTTTATGTCTTTGCTGCTGTGGTAGTATTTGCAAGGGTATTGAGATTGACATTTATTTCCCAAATTCTGTATTTTAACATTGTCATCATTGTACTTTGAAAAATACATTTGCTAAGTGGCCTCATTTAAGCAAAGGTTGTTTTCATCTGTGAGGGTTTCTGTTACGTCCTTTCGTCACCATTGATGGCTTCAGGGTTTCAAGATACCTGGATGAGGTGTGAAGGGAAGGACAAAGGACAGGGATATTCACAAACGTCAAGTTTTGCCTCCTCTCTAGGCTGACTTTGGAGGCCAAGTTCCATGGGGTCTGTCTGGAGTCAGTAGAGGGAAAGAAGGCAACTCCTGAAAGCCAAGGACCTTAAGAGACTTCAATTCTGGAGTATCTTCTGGAGCCCTTGTGCTCCAACACAACAGGAGCACAGTGACACTGGAGTGAAGTACCTTAGATGTTATCCACATCTCTCTTGCGATTTGCCTCTTGCAAAGCCTGGGAGAGAAGCAGAGAAAGAAAATGTGTTCTTAACCCTCAGTTGACAGAAAGAGTAGCTTCATCTCCCAGACTGGTTGACTTATTTCCATGGGCTGCACCCCTCATTCTGTCTCCTGTGCCGATATAACCAGACACAAACTTCAGGAGGAAACAGGCTCCTAAGGAACAGCATCTTTCTTGTAGAAAATTAAGAAAGGATGATTTCTGTCATACAAGGGAGCTCCTCAGGTTTCCTGGCATGGGATAGAATGGTACCAAGCTGTGGTACTGTGAGATGCTCCTAGAGAGCAGGTGAGAGGCCAAGCTGATGGGCTCAAACCTTTCAGTGTTGTCCTGGACCCTGTGTGTCAGCTTGGGCTATAAGTGAGAAGAAGGATAGCCCAAGCACCACAGACAGAGTTTGTGCTAAAAAAAAACAAAAGAAAAAAGGGAGAGAATGGAAAAGCCACCGCAGCAGAGTGAAAGTTGATAATGGAGCTCATCATTAGGAGAAGGGATGTCAAATGTTTCAAGGCTCTTTGACTGTAAGTCACCAACCTGGAACACCTTAAAGAAGAATGAGTGTGGGTGTTTCATAGAGGCAGATGCCCTCAATTACTAATTATCTATGCTTAAAAGAAAACTGTTTAAAGTTTGCTGCCTTACAAGATTTCACTGGTAGGGTTACTTGTCAAAGGAAGTACATATGCATAGTACTAATGTTAGCAATGAGTGGGATTTACAAATGACATTTATCTCCAGCATTCAAAGAATAATAGCTTATATTATGAGGGAGTGGAGGGCTACGGAGGGCTTGTTTGGCTATTTCATTGCTGTGGTATTGCCAGAAATTGGAGTACTTTCTCCTTGGCTTTTGCATCCTGAATCGTGACAAATTAGTCAAAAGACAAAAATATAGAGAGAGAGCACTATATATAAAAATGTGTGTGTGTATGTATTCTACCATAAACTGAAGGCATTTTCCCTGATTCCCCTGAATCATTACAATGATCTCTTCTAGTCTGGCTAAAAATATGAACATGGTGTCATCAAGTGTGACCAAGAGGTAGAAGAAAGATGCTGCATTCTCACAAGCAGCCAGAACACATCCCTCCAAGGATTCTAAGAGCATTTGCAGGCTGAGGTATTAGCAGACTACTAAGAATATTCCTGGGCATGTCTGGCCCCCAAGAGAGCTTCTTTTTGGGCTGACGCTTTATTAGAGAGCCCAAACTCCAGCTCCTAGTCACAGTGTCATAGAAAAGCAACGTCCCTCAGTTCTGCTCCTCTGACCTACTTAGTTGGGTTTGGGTTGCTGTTTTCATGTGAAATATTTCAAATCAGCCTCCTCATTACAGCAAAGAGCATTATCTCTCGCTGTTTTCCATCTAGCCCCAAGAATAACTCTGATGTCAGCAGGGAGCTCTCTCTCTGGCAGCCGTCTCCTCACTGCCAGCTTGTCAGATAAAAGGTCAGTTGGCTCTGCCAGCTCCTCAGATGGACCTAGTGTATGCGGCCCTCTGCTCACACCCAGCCACCCCAAACAAAGCAGCCCTAGGAGAAGCCAGTTCCTGCTCCTCAATTCCATTCAGTTGTGAACTTGCCCTCAATTATACCAGTCAGCTGCAGACCTCAAAGAAACATTTGCAACTGGGGTGGTGCCGGCGTCTTGTGGTCCAGCTGTTCCTCCACAGCAGCAAACTGTCAAAGTCATGGGAAAGGGGAAGTACATCCCCATCTTCATGTCAGGTCTCTCCCAGCAAGCAGCTTGCATGTGGCTCCCATGTTCAGGACTGCAGTGGAGGGAGGCAAAAAAGCTGAGGCCCAAAGTGTTGCCTGGTGGCCTTAGGGCACGTGGCGAGATCACAATCTCGCATTGGCTTCACCAGTAAAAGCTGGGATACTTTGTCAGTCTCTGGCAATTTGTCCTCCAGCTGCCATACAGCCTGGAGCTCCTTACATTAAACCCCTACTCTTGCAAGAAAATAAGAAGTCACAGGGTGCTCAAGCGTAGCCCCCCCAGCAATCCAGCCCTGAACACACATCCCAGCAATCCTCATTCATATCCTTAACCACAATGGTCGTTTCTGCCTGAGGAAAGACAGAGTTAGGACTTCAGAGTTTGGCACAAATCCTAGACTATATAAATAGATTTCTATGAATCAAAGCTCCATTATGTAAGACATAAAAATAAGAGAACAAATGAGAGGAAAAATAAGCTGAACTTCAGAGTCTGCAATGAAGCATCAGATTAAGAGTTTGGGCATTGAGTCAAGACACAGATCTTTTTCTTTTCTTCCCCCCCCCCCCCCACCAGTTTGCCTCCTTTGCTTTAAAAGTGACTCATCCACTCGCTCCCCCTTTCACCAGCACTTTCTGTGTTGGTTCAGACATGCCTGTACATTTTAAATTTCAACAGGACCATCACAAACTGCCCGATTATTGACCAAGCATCCGCATTTGCATTTCTGAGTTTGAAGAGGGGGGAAAGGGATGTGCACAAACACACACACACACATACAGACACACACACAAAAAGCCTCAAACACAGTCGCCAAGGTTAAAGGAACCGTGGTGTGAGGCATGCTGCAGTTTACAATGAATTGAAATGTGACTAAAGGCAGCATGTGACAGCCGGCTATATTTAGCGGTGGCTTTTGCTTTTACACTCTTTGAGTTACCCTGTCAGAAAAGCATCTATGTTTGTGCATCTGGCAGAAAAATGAGCCCCTGAAGGTGTAGGAAACCTCTGACAATGGCTTTGTATACATTCCAGTTGTCGGCTGGGGCATTTGTTTACACGCTGTTGCAGGCTCGCCTCCCTCCCCACCTCTGGCACATTCTCATCCGCTCTTTGCTTTTGGCCAGGGAGTATTTTTAGCTGATGTAGTGCAGTCATTTCGCCATCGGATCTCCTCGCCACACCTTTTCCACAAGCCCTTAACAGAGAAGGCTGGAGTGAGAGCAAATCACTGTGCCCCTCATAGAAATGCTGCGGTTATCATCCCTGAAAGAGATGAGGTACATATACCATTTGCTTCTTTCTTCGCTTGATTTATGCCATTTGCATAGGCAAATGAGTCAGGAGTGTGTATTTTGCACAGAGTAAATTCATGTTGAACACACATTAGTCTGAGGTGTTTTCTTTGGTTCAGAGAAATTGTGTTACTCACATGTGCACCCACCAGCAGCAAAAAAAATAAAGAGGAAAGAACTGTATATATGAGGGAGATTTCTTCTTTCTCTTCTTTTATTGCAGCTTTACTCTGCTGGTAAATAAAAGCGTTTCTTACATGCACTTGTATTACATGCATCCTTTCACATTTATAAATAGCCACAGAAAATTATACTTCTTTTTTTTCACAGTCCCCTTTCTAGTCAGTTTAAAGCCTTGCCTGGCTGCCTTTAAAGAGAGCTTCGAGACATTTAGATAACAAGGTGATGCACGCATATAAGAACTTGAAAGCACTAATAGTCTAGCTGGGATAAGCATTACAGCATTCCCAGTATTCCAGATTTCCATAAATAACATAAATTAACCTCCCAGCTATTTGTGTGCAGTGCCAGCTACAATGGTCTTTTATTTAATTCCCTTTTTTTTTCCTCCCCATTTGCTAAATCAATATTCAGCCGCCATTCTGGGGATGGCATCCATTCTTTGCAACAGGCTGCACAAGGACAATGGGTGTTGCATAAGTTCACTGGGAAACACTCACCGAGATGTCTAACTGCAGCCCATTGCTGATCCATATAGGCCTCTCCACTGGGAGATTTGCAAAACAAAAGGCAGGCGTGTTTTACAAGAAGCTCTACACGTTGTGATCCCCAACCGGGATGGTGATATCTGCCACTGAACCCGTGTCAGCTGTGACACCACCACACAACAGTAAAAAGATTTCTTTGCATAGGCCAGAAAAGGGATAAAGCTCTCATCCTCCAGCCCTTGCACAGATTCTTGGTCCACAGCCCAGTTCTAGACCTATACTATGTGTTTCCAGGGTTTGGACATAGTATTTTGTGTGCTACCATAGCAACTGATGCTCACATATCTGCTAGCAGATGGCAGCTCCAGGAAGAAGGCCTGAAAATGTCTGTGTAGCAATCTTTACATCTCTTGGACGTTTCCAAAAGACTCTATCTTCCTAATGTTTTGGACATCGCTGGTTGGTGTGTGTGGCTTCCTGAGGAAGAGACAGGGCAAACTGGGAGCTGCCCCATCAGTAACGTTGTCAGTTTGTACTGGACAGATCAAGTAGAAACTTTTTTGAAGCATAGAACAAGTAGACACATGGAAAAATATGATATAATGGAGAAGAGTCATAATGGCTGTCATGCAGGGGAGCCATATCTCACAAATTTACTACTTTTCTAAAGGAGATAATGAGCACGATGACATAGCTCATTTTGTTGATAAAGTATGAATGGATTTTCAACAAGGTTTCACACTAACACTTACCAGGGTCTCTTAAAGTGTAAACTAGGAGTAAAGTTCTCTCCTGGATTAAAGGAAACAAAGAGGAGGAATAAACCTTAAGGTCCTGTGGGGATCTGCTCTGCTCCCGTGTTACTAAGCATATTCACTAACCATGTAGAAAAGGCAACAGAGAGTAAGCTGATGAGGTTTATTTATGATACTAAGCCATTGAAGCTGTAAAAATGAGTAATGACTGTGCAGAAACACCATTCAGTGCTTTGGCACAAAACAGGGCAATAAGATGTCAGACAAAATTTAGTGGCTTTGAATACGACATCTATGCACACAGGGGAAAGCAACTCTAACTTCAGACACACTGTGGTGGGTTTTGAGCTACCTGTTACCCCTTGGAAAAGTAACCGTGGTGTTACAACAGCCTTTTCTATGAACACATGAGCTCAGAGTCTGGCAGCACTGAGAGAGCAAATTCCATCTCAGGAACTATTAGGAAAGGAACATAGACAAAGTCCCTATTTATTCACATATCTTGAACCTTCTGTGGAGTGCCAGTCCTTCCATACATCAAAAAAAAAATACAATTACAAAAAGAACAGTGGTTAAAAGCATGAGGGAAAATATTTGAGAAGCAAGTAAATAACCCAGGAGCCTTTTGCATAGAGAGGGGAGAGCAGCGAGGCGACAGGCATCTAGGAAACCTTGAATGGCATGGAGGAATTGGACAGGGAATGATTATTCACTCTTTCTCTACAACAGGAAGTACACAGCATCAAATTTGGAACACGCTATGTGGTAGTTTCACCAAATCACAGAATCTTAAGCGCTGGAAGGGACCTTTGAAAGAAAGTCCAACCTCCCTGCCAGAGCAGGACCACCTAGAGTAGGTCACACAGGAACTCGTCCAGGTGGGTTGGAATGTCTCCAGAGAAGGAGACTCCACAACCCATCTGGGCAGCCCCTGCCAGTGCTCCCTCACCTCAACAGGGAAAAAACCAGAAGTGATACTTTTTCACAATGCAAGGAATTATACTGAGGAATTAATTGCCACAGGATGCTGTAAATTCCCAAAGTTTATGGGAGTTACAGAAGGAAATTGTACAAAGTGTAGGAAAATATCATCCTGAGTTTTTATGCACAAAGATGCCATCTCCATCTCTGGAAGTTTCTAGGTTAGAGACTGTAAGATGCTGCGAATACATCTGTATCAATTGCACTCCAAAACCATTTTCCTGTCCATTGTCAGTTGCTGTTAGAGACAAAGTACTGAGCTGCAGCTTCAGTCTGGGTGGTCAAAGTCTTCTTGGGCTGCATCATCTGATCCATAGGAACTGATCTCAGGCTGTGCTAAACGTGAGGTAACTCAATGTTTTTCACCGACAACTAATCTCCATCAGCTGCTTCAGGCTCACCATAAATTTACAAGAGCCCACACACAGTTATGCTGCTGCTCCATCCCACCTTGGCTCTTTACTCGGAGTGAAAAGGGGCAGCTCACAGAACGCATGAAAGGGAGCAGAATATTTGCTCTTGGGCTTTTGCAAACCCTCTGGACTTTATTATTTGTCCATGTTTTGTTTGCTTCTTTTTTTTTACCTGAAATGTCAGCAATGATGCTTCCTTTATGGAGAAAAATTGAGATATGCTGATCTGATAACCTCCCTCACCCATCAGCTTAGATTTCCTCGTGAAACGAGGAAGGGTCAGGCTCTGAAAGCTGGATTCACCCTAGGTTGTACCTCACTCAAATACAAGTCACATCACAATCACTGTCACTGCTTAGAGGATTAAAAAGATGAGAATCTGCCCCTGATGTATCGATTCTCTCTTTAAGAGTCCTATTTGGTTCATCTCACTGTGGCTGCTGCCCCATTAAAACCTTAAAGAGAACTCATAAATATAAAAATACCCAAGAGCATGGCAGAGAATCCTGCCCTGAATAATTGTACTGAAATGTTTTAAAGGGAACTTATTTTCCTTCTTGATAGCCTCAGTAACACTTTGAAGAGAGAAGAATGAAGGTGAGGACACGCATTACATTCTGTAGAGGTAAAGAAAGAAACTCTATTGCAGGGAATGCGTCAGGGGAATAAGTCTGAAAGTGCTTATATCTGTGAAAATACGACCTCTGGTTTTGCCAAGGTCAGTAAAACCTGCTGTGATTCGCTTTGTAAGTGTCGGTCACACAAGTTAAAGCTGCCTCAAGGCAACTTTCATTTCTGTACCCAAATGCAACGAGACGTGATGTTTCTGAAAGGCTTGCAAAATCCTCCTCTGTGTGGAGCAGCAAAATGATCTGCTCCAACATTTGTCTATGATGATTTAAGGATCCAAATAAAGACAGTTCTTTACTGCAAATTCATACAGAATGGCAGGTCAAAAAGCCATTAAGAGATGTTAACCTAATGTGAAATAGGCTTCCTAATTTCAGTTTCCTGGCTCATGCTGTTCACAGGCGGATGCTGTCCAGTGACAGGACAAGGAGCAACGGGTACAAGTTGGAACAGAAGAGATTCCAAGTAAACAGATGGAAGTTGCAGTGAGGGAGCACTGGAAGGGGCTGCCTAGATGGGTTGTGGAGTCTCCTTCCCTAGGGACATTCAAACCCACGTGGATGAGTTCCTGTGTGACCTACTCTAGGTGGTCCTGCTCTGGCAGGAGGGTTGGGCTGGATGATCTTTTGAGGTAATTTCCAATCCTTGAGATTCTGTGATTCTGTGATTCTCCTCTTGGCCTCTAAGGTGATATGGTCTCACATCACACAGACCTACCGTGCCATTTGTTGAGAGATTCTGTTATAAATCTGGGTTACAGGATGTGCTGAATATTTCTTGGGTTAAAGCTGAGAAGAAGAGGGGATGAGTCTTGCGTTCTGCCCTGAATGCCTTTATATGGCTGTTCAGAGGCTGTCACCGCACCTCGTAATCGCCGTTATTGGACACAGACATGGGCAAATGGGGTCACACCATTACCCATTCCTTCAGACATTCCTGGTCCTTAGTGTCAGAGAAAATGAGCTCCCGACATCCACTGCACTTGTGTTCACATGGGATTTCTTCATTGTGCTAGGAATAGTAGGATTTCCATAGATGGTTAAAGCATTTTTTTTCTGTCCTGCCTGATGCTGGCCTATTCTAGATCACAGAATCACAGAGTCTCAAGGGTTGGAAGGGACTTTGAAAGATCGTGTAGTTCAACACTCCTGTCAGAGCAGGACCACCTAGAGTAGGTCACAATAGTAGGTCACAAGGAGATGTTTCTGAGAAAGGTGCCGGGACCTTATTAGGTCATTGGTCATTGCAGAGTCGTGTGATCTCCAAAACAGTTTCCAATTTACCTGCACCAGGAAAAGAAAGTGTCTTATCACACACATCATCAGTGTTTACCTCCTTAGATTTCCAGTTTTCCTACACAGAGCAGAAATAAACATTCTTTCACTGATATAAATGGCTAAACACCTAACAGTGCCTTCACTTTCTTCATATCTTGTGGCAATGAACTTGACAGGTTGTTGAAAAAGTCTTTACCATTTACCAGAAATGGTTACCTTTCAGTTTCACTTCATTTTTAACTCAAGCAGTGCTATGTGTGTGGTTTATGTGTCATAGGATGCTTCTCTCTGTCCCCTTTTATTCACCTCCCATCTAACTGAGGGGGGATCTTCTTAATATTTGCAAATACATAAAGGGTGAGTGTCAGGAGGTTGAGGCAGCACTTTTTTCTATGGCATCTAGTAACAGGACAAGGGGTGATGGGATGAAGCTGGAACACAAAAAGTTGCGTTTAAACATAATAAAAAAAACTCTTTCAGTGTTGAGATGAGGGAACCCTGGCCCAGGCTGCTCAGGGAAGCTGTGGAGCCTCCTTCCTTGGAGGTCTTCAAGACCCGTCTGGACACGTTCTTGTGTGACCTGATCTAGGTGAACCTGCTTCTGCAGGGGAGTTGGACTAGATGATCTCTAAATGTCCCTTCCAATCCTGCCATTGTATGGTTCTATAATTCTATGATTCTAACTGAGCACACCTCGGCTTTTTGTCACTTTGCATTTAGAAGTGTCCCATCGTTTTAGTTGTTTTATCACCAGGTTTCTGTATCCTCCCTGGAAGGACAGGCCTGGCACTATAGTGAGCATACCTTGCACAACAGATTACTTCATAATGCCTTTGCAGATGGAAATAGTATCCTCTCACCTATGTATTAATTGTCCAGAGCATCTTGCTTGTTTTCTCATAGCTGTAATATATTGTGTGATGCCTTCATGTTCCTGTATACAAAGACACTCACAAAATCTCCTGGTTCTCTTGGAAAACCCTGGGTTGGGCTAGATTTGTGCAGCATTCAGCAACCCGAACACCCAAGCTAAGCTCTTCCCTGGTGATGGGCCACAGACTTTGGGTCATTGCTGCCAGGGAGTAATGCTCTGCTTCATCCTTTCAACACCTCTAGATCCTGGTCATGCAGCTGTGCTGATTCCCATCCTGCAGCATCAGTGTTTTTTGGGTCTCTCACTATCCTGGAACAGCTCATGAAATGAGAGAGTGAATGGCAGAAGCAAAAGCTGCTTTCTGACGGATGAGGTAGCTGGATCAGCTCTCACAGTCACTGACAAGCAATGCAGTGGGTGTCAGAAAGAGGGTGAGAGTCCTGGTCAGCAGCAACAGCAAGAGGAAGGGAAGGAGGAAGGAGAGGGTGGGAGAGGAATGAGATGGCATCTGTCAGCAGCACTAAGCCAATAGAGGACTTATAGGGAGGAGATGGATATAAAAATTGTGATGCACTTGTTTCAAAACACAGGAATCTGGACACTGGTAAAAGTGCACACCTACAGCTCCAAAGCAAGAAATGCTATTCAAACTACCTGACCTCTGAAACACAAGGGCATGGAGAAGGAAAGTTCACCTCTCCATAGAGCTGTCAAGCGAGCACTCCCACAGACCCAAGCCTCCAAAAGCATTACACCACTGTTGTCAACAGCTCGGTTTCCCTCCTGCCGTCTCACTCCACCTTCTCAAGTCTCTTTGTTGCTCTTCACAGCCCTCTCTTGAGTCATGAACCAATGACGGGTTGTGTACATCTTTGTGGCTGCAGTGGTTTCCCATCCTTTCCAGACAGACATGTCTCAAACACTTGCTCTACATAAGGTGCTTGGAGCTTCTCCTTGTTAGCATATAGCCACGCTGACAATTGCCACTCTACTCATGCCCTGCACTTCTCAGCCATAAACTTCAATTCCTCTTGTCCTGTGGCTATTTGCTCTATTAACTTTTTGCCAGGGACTTTGTCAAAGGCTTCCTGAAAGTGTAGGCACTCGGGGTTACCATAGTATGGCCTTGGCCATGCCTCTGTGATCTCTGTGGAGCTGTGGTGTTTTGTTTTTGCTTTGAATCCTTTGCTTTCCCCAGTGAGTTTCCTTTATGTTCAGATGAAGCAATGCAAAATTTCACAGGAGGGAAAAGGTGCACAGCAGAAAGAGATGAGATAGGAGAGTGTGATTATGCAGGAATCCTGTGCAACCTGAATTGTAGGGAAGTCATCTCATCTTCTGTGCTGGAATGTCTCCTGCTGATGGGTGCAACCCTTTCCCAGTGACTGTGAAAATCTTGATAAGGAAAGTGATGAGACACTCTGCTCAGCTAGAGCTCTAAGACTTGGGTTTGCCCTCCCACGCATTTTGGGTGGGCAGGCAAACCACAGACTGTCATCTGTGAAGTCAGAAAGCATCGGGTACATTTAATTACTACATTAGAGCTTGCTAACACTTTCAATGCCAAGAACTGGTTGTGGAGGGTTTGGGGTTGTTGTTCACGCTTTGTTTTCACCACAGCCTAACTATTGGAGCAGGAGCTCACACATCTGAGAGCTCCAGTCGGCCCATTAATAGGCACTTACTGCAGTAAACAGGTCAGGAAATAGTTGTGGCAAAGCAAAGAGCGGAGTGGCTTTGGCTTATTCTCACAGTTTTCTTCTTGTTGTTTCTTATTCTGTCTTTTCCCACTCACAAGGTTTTCTCTTTGGCAGTTTTCTACTTCCAACAATCTAATTTGTTCTGAAGAAGGAGAAAATAATGTAAATAAGGGATCTTTTCAGTTAAACAAGGCCCTTCAGCCCTTGGGAGTTAGGTGACACAGAAATCCCCTCTAGTAATCTGTGCTGACCATTCTAACAGGACCCGTGGGTTGCTCAATGCAGACACTGTTTATCAGCAGTGCCTGGATGACTGGCCACAGCCACCTCATGGAGCCCATAGCCTAGTTACTCCCTCTCCCAGAAGCCCAAAGAAGCAGGCCAGATCCAGTGTCCACAACAGCAGCCAGCTCCCTTTCCAATGGTAGCACAGCCCTGGCACAGCCACGTGGCATCACTGGACAGCAGGGAAGCTCAGAGGCATCCCAACATCTTGAGGAGACAAGGAACTTGCCACCCCAAATTATCTGACACCTGAGGAAGCATCTGGTTAAAGTCCAGCTGTAGGAGCTGCTCTGGGCAGGCACTGCTGGCTACCAAAGCCCTTTCCCCTGGGACAGACCGTCTGAATGTGATGTGCTGAGCATGTGCAGAACCACCAGGACCACCAGAAGCATGGCACAGCACAGCTTTGCCTGCCACTGTGACAACCCACATGTCACAGCGACCTAAGAAGTTTGGGCGCTACTGATTCACACAAGAAAGGGAAATTGCAATCAGACTTGGCATTTTCCTTTAGAACACAAACTGAGGCATCCAGAAGGGGTACTCAGCTGTTCTGATGTGATCTAGTTAATTACTTGGGTAGGTAAATACCTGAATCAAAAGAAGCTTTGTGACAAATTTGGGATCTTTCAGTTATTTTTCCGTGCCTGGGATATGTGAAATGAGTCAGTCCATGCAAAGTCACTGCTGCTTAGTGATAGGGGATCAGTGACAAAAAAAACCACCCCAGTTGAGAGCTCTTCTGTTAGTCAGCATTTCCTTCCTGATCCCACAACAGGAACCGAGGCATGTGTGTACCAGAGCTGTGCTTCACTCTCCCTGTGCACACTTGCCTCCTGCTCACCAGGGGAAACCAGAGCCTTCATGCCACTCATAGGTGTGCTGCAACCCTGCTGTCTGCCCTGGGGCCATGGAAATGTCCTGACACTATGTATCTTCTAAAAGCTTGCTCGGGCTTGCAGGATCCACCTTGTCTTTTCTACCTCTGCTCTAAACTTGGTGTTGAATCAGAGGCTGAAGGACTGCGGTGCTTGTTGTTCAAAGCAAGATCAAAACACTAAAATCATCAACATTAAAAGATTCTTCACTTTTCCTCCTTTTTTTTTCTTTTTCCCCACAGTGATCCCCCTTTACCACACTCATAACATTGAGGGCATTTTTTGGTCCTCTTTTGTTTCGCCTTCAACTTCTGCTATCCATAGCCTCACCAGGCACAAATATGACTGAACTTATGCATTAGGGCATCACAGTCTTACTCCACCGGGAGTTATTAAGCCTGATGTAAACATACTGTTGCTTTCATTTAGCTTATGGGTTACATATTAAAGTAGGTTTTGATCAGTGTGAATGTATTTGCTTGCTGAACTTGGAGGAGATTATTGTACAGGGGTATACTGTATAAGACTTAACTCAGGCTTCTACACGTACAGCAAATGAGTATAATCACATTCTAAATCAGTCTAGAGAGATCTGTTCTGAAACAGTTAAACTCATAGAGGTGTGAGTGTGGATAAACTCCCTCACTTCTAGCACCTACCTCTGTGCAGAGTTAAAATCTGTATTCATATATGCTATTTTCTAGAAAGAGGGAGGGTGATTGCCCCAGAGGGCACTTTGTGGACACTGTTGGGTTATGCTTGACCCAGTTCAGGTGGCTCATCTGCTCTTTTGAGCTCTTAGCCACAAGCACAAAGCATCAGCAACCAACAGGACCAAGGACAACATAGGCTCTGACCAAGTAGAGCATGCCCCAGGGCAGGGCAAGTGTGGAAAGGTGAAGGTGCATCAGCCGCTGCAGAATGGTTTGTGGTCCTTTCAGCTAGGCTAATCCTGTCACCTCTGCACCCCTGTCGTGCCTGACTCACCCACCCTGCTTTGGTACAGTATCATCCAGTGCATCACCACAGTAGGAGCTCTTTTCTACACAGTGTCACAGAGTGAGTAAAAAGGGAAGAGAAACATAAAAATACAGAAAGTCCATGCTTTTTCAACACTGACCTCATCAAAAAAAGACCATTCATCAAAATTGCTGTCCCCAAATAGCACTGCAACTCTTTGATAATGTTCTGTTCTGTGTAAGTTCTTAAGCATCATCAGCTTCCAAAATGGCTTGGTCCTAACCTGGCCTGACCTCTCAGGACACTGTCTGGAAATGCCAGGTGACTGTCTCCAATGGGGACTATTACTCCACAGAGCCATCAAAGACACAACTCTTTGGAGCAAGTGAGACTGAAACCTGAAGGCAGGGACGTGATGACACCAAGGAGCTTTGCTCACTCGTGCTGATTAGAGTGAAGTTACCTGGGGCTCCAAATGCTAGGCACATCACCCGAGACTGCCGAGACAAAAAGGCAGATAATAAAAACAAAAGCTGCAAAACACACACAGTAGATGTGAGGTTTTGTTCCTTGCAAATGACACTGGAGTGTTCAGGAAGGTGGGTGAGTGCCTGTTTATCATCTAATATTTATACACATTTTATTCTTATTCATATCGTCCTCACAGGGCATCAAGCTCTCAGAAGGATTTTTATTAAACCAATCCATGGATGGGAATAATCAGACCTTTTCTTTACTGAAACTTTTGTCAGCCTACTACAAACTAGTTCCAAGACAGTATTGCTACCTCTTCCTTTCACATTTAACCTTCCTGTCGCTCTAGTTTTACCATCGTCAGTCTGAAACTCATTCACACAATAGTCAGCTGTGGACTGGTTGTTGTGTAATGTCCCTTGATTTTATCATTAATCTTCTTTTCATCTTGCTCGTGTATAATATCTGTGGCTACGTACATTCAGTACTGTGGTTATGAAATATCAGATCCTTCCCTTTGCTTCCCAAGAAGGGAAGAAGAAAGAGGAGATTTCATCTCTATCCCCTGGTATCATGCTCCGAATGTTATTCACTGCACTAATAACTGTATCAGCATGTTTATAAGATGATGTGCTTTTAATTGTTTCACTCTCTCATACACATGAAGTAAGCACTCTAATGGGTTCTGTACCTTTCATCTTTTATTTTATTGCTAATGGTAGCTCCAGTAATATAAAATGACGGATGAGTGCAGTCTTAGAAAAAGGGGAAAAATCAATGCACATCCAGACTCCAAACGAGAGCGGGCCAGGGGCTGGGGCAGCCAACCTGACATCCCTCTTGGGTGAGGGGCTGGGACTGCCACACACCGATATCTCCCTTGGGACAAGGACTGGGGCAGCCACACATCAACATCCCTCTTGGGCCAAGACACGAGAACCAAATGCAGAGCAGGGATGGGCACATCAGCAGAACATCTCCTGCTGTGCATTAGAGGGAGGGAGGCAGTGCCTTGGACATTTTGCACCCTCAACTCACCAGCCCATCTCCCCTCTGTAAAGAAGGTGGCTCTGGATGAGCTTGATGTGCAGACATACTGGCACAGAGCAGCTGCCAAAGGTGAGGGCATAGGATGCTTCCACCCAGCAGTGAGCACAGGGTTCACACCACAGCTGGGGTCACCCACAATTTGGGCAGCACCTGAGTGCAGTTACCCCAGCACAAAGCAGTTGGATGAGCTCCTTCATCTTCTTCCCAGGCAATGGCAAGCCCTTTCCTTGACCCTAGAAACAATGTCCAGGTGGGCAGGGGCTGTGGGGAGCTACGGGCACGGGCAGACCCAAGAGTGCTTGAACAACTGTGTTTGAACAACACAATGTCAGAGGGTGTGAAGCACAGCAGTGGAGCAGCTCTCTGTGTCTTGTGAGGAACACCTAACAGTCCTCCATGTGTCACACACATTTCCCTGTGTCATCCCCATCACCCAGACAGCCATCAGCCAGCAGCAGTGTTAACATTGCACACAGGCAGCCACTTGCCCTTTCCAGTCCTCAAGATATCTCTGTTTTCCCTACAGGGAAATATAGCTTGATCTTTGGTGATGAAAGAAAAAACCTGGTTTTAAAAACAGTAAGATTTATACTCTTTTTTTTTTTTTTTTTTTTTTAAGGCAAAAAGAACACCAAAGTCTAACAGATACCAACAAATTTGAACGTATTTAGGGAAAGGAACCCAAAGGTAGGGAGAATCATTGTTTGTTTTAAAAGAAGATCCCACCCTTCACATCAGGATGTAGCCTGGAGTAGGCATTGTGCTGCCAAGTTACAGGAGCCTGTAATGGAAATGCTGACAGATCTTCATCACCACTGCAGTCACAGTCGCTCTATAAATAGCCTTTGCAAATGCCTGGCATGTGAGATGGCTTCAAGTAGCCACTTGACAGAACCTGGCAATTTGACCAACGATTATTTCAGAAAAGAATCATAGCTGAGATCTGTTTGTCCGTGTACTCACTCTTGTAGGTGGTTTGGGTGCTTATCTTGCCTGTTCTCCAGCACCAGACACAATGCATTAAGGATTTTGTTCTGGCAGGTACAATGCTGCTTCCCCCCCAAAAAAAAAGCTGTAACATGACCTACTTTGCTCAGTCTAGTACTATTCGATAATAAGTGGCCTCTATTGGGTTTCTACATGTAGACAACATCAAACACATTTCACTGAAGCATTTAGATATTGATTTTACTCAGACTGGGAACTTCAAAGTGGGATCTCTCCGTGTCATCTTGAAAACTCATCTCTACGCTCCCGTGCTATAGATTCTCTGTTAGTTCATGTGCATGCAGACTCTCCCAACTGCTAGTCCCCCCTCTGTTACTTGTTTCTAAATTAAGGGCAATTGCTGCATCCCTTTAGCCCCTAATGGGAATAACTACTGTGTATAGTAAAGTAGCAGCTGCTTGGCTTCCTATTGTCACCCAGCTGTGACTCAAAACATAATGATGGGTTTTGTTTTTTTTTTTTTAGCCAGGTTGGAAAATAAAGCACTGGTTGTAAATAGGAGCACTGGGGACAGCGGAGGGCTGTGTAAAATTTGCGAGCCTGTTTCTATAGCTTCAGGGATCGTGTGAGGTTTTCACCATGCATTTATTCATCCCATCAAGTGCTCTGGGGCTCTGTCTCTAGCTAACAGCTTCATGGAGATGATTTGCTCTTTTCCACATATAGAGGTTGCACTGTTGGTTTCTTTTGCTTTCTGTTTTCTTGGTTTTGGGAGAAGATCTCTATCAATTAGGCAGAGATTTTCTATCAATTAGGCAGAGATTCTCTATCAATTAGGTAGAGATTCTAATTTAACAGACACTCTTTTAAGAGCTAACCAGAAACTGGAAAAGGGATAGCAGATACACTTTCACTGTACACTTTTTCAGTTTACATGCTGCCCCAGAGACAGATTTCCAAGGAGAAGTTGCTACTCTTGTTTTTTCTAGAGTTCTCCCAGTAATTTCAGGTGTGGGGAAAGGGTCATCTCCCTGTCCCAATTTGTTACCTGTTTTTCTGCACATCATCATACGGCTGCCACAGTTCAATCCAAAGCCGGTTGTATCCTGAGTCAGTGTCACGCAGAAAGTGGTTTAGAGCCTTTGGTTTTGAAATGTGGGTGTTTAAATAGGCTGTCCTGAACCCTACTTAACACCTGCAGCAGGAGAGAGTAAATGCTCTTTTTCGGGGTCTCTTTTGATAGAGTCTTACGTAATGTATTGTTATGGTGCACTGGATGTGATGTTGTTCTGCCTAGACCAGCATCATTAGGTCAACTGGCAGTTATATTCTTGTAGAAAATAATAAGTTAAGAGCACCACAGCAAATGAAAACCAATAAGCACCTGAAGCAAAGGAACAGCAACACTCTTTTCAAGAGGTCAGTTCTCTTTCAAACACAGCCCTTTTGTCCTCTTCATTGGCACAAATGAGTGTTCTTGACCAAGTGCCATTCTGTACCCCTTCCTCCTAAAAAATGAAAGCAGATAGCACAGAATGTATATTCACAGCAATTATCTCCTGCAAGTGTTATTTATTTGAAAGGCCAAACACAGAAGCTGATCTCATATCCTGGTAATACTCGAGGAGGCTTGAACCAAAGCCAGATTAATCATGTGGGGCACCCCACAAGGAAAATGTTTCATCTGGGAAGCACAGAGGAAGCAGATAGTGGTGATGCCCTACACTGGAACTCATTGCAGCACCTGAGGCTCCTGGCACTTCCCTAAGCTTTCTGCCCAGCCTGCGATAGACACACTGCCTGGGGCTCCAGTCCTTGCTCGGATGCAGCTTTGGGTATTTCTACCTTTTGGTATTGCCAAACACCACCCACTCAGTCAGCACTGCAAAAGCCCACGTTTCTTCACCAGGACTTTGATGACAGCAGATGGTTAATCAGCAAATAGTGCCAAAGGCAGAAAGGATGGGGTTGTTGTTCTAAGTCTGAATCCTTACAGTGATGGGGGATGTTAGAGTACTTTCAGCATATATTATAAAGAAAAAAAAAACAACAGAGAGACTACGGGTAAATCAGGACAATTTGATAGTGCCAAAGTCAAAAGCTTCAGCTACTACATTTCTTTATGCATCGCATATGCCGATTAACAATTGCACATTCCTTTCAAAGGAGCACACACGATCCGCTGTGGTTTAAAGGAGGAGGAGGAAACCTTGACAGAGAATAAAGATGAGATACAAAACCTGTAGTAAAGGAATGCCTCAGTGGAGATTGCTTTTCTACATCCTTCCTGCTTTCCCTGGAGCTAAGCGCAGCGCTGCACTTAACTCAGGACCAGATCTTGCTCATTTTTTTCAAGGCACATCATCTTGGGTTTCTTTCTTTGTATATAGCAATTGGGATTCTGTCCTACATGTTAAAAGAAGGATATTAGCAAGCAGAGAGATTCCCTTCCCGAGCTGTGAGATAAAGAGATGGAGAGGGTTTGCTTTATGAATGCTAAAAGAGAACCGCGCAGTGTGTGGAAAACACTAAACTGACCTGTGGGGTTTGAGACCTGCCTATAAAGTTCCCATTTAGATGAGATCCTTTCAGAGTGGGTAGGCCAGACTGCACTCTTCCTAAGTGTCTGTTAATAACCTTAATGGAGTGCAAAAGCATGGAGAGGCACCAACAGGGATTTAAAAGTGGGGAGAGTGGGAAGGGCAGGAATGTCGCTCTGTATATAAAATCCCACACCTTGAATCACTCAGAGAAGCTGAGGTAGGCAGGGACCTCTGGAGACTGAGCTCCTCTCATCCACCTCTCACGGCAGAAACAGCGACGAATCGGCACATTCACGTGTAGTCAAAATGGCACTTGTGGGCACAGACGTCACAACGTTATCCTTGGACCAAAAACCCTGGAGCAGCAAAAGCATTTGTCAGGAAAAGAGGAGGCTGGAGTCATCGATGAGATCTGCAAACACGCCTGAGGGCGTTGGTGCACCCGAGGCTAAACCTCCTCCTGACTCAGTGCTGCCTGATTTAGCGGTTCAGATCAGTAGAAAGCATAGCTCCAGGGCCCAAACCCTCATTTCCCCTTAGACTGCATGTAGAAGATGAAAAGCCTAATAAGTGGGCTCTTAAAAAGCCATCGAGGTGAGTGGGAAGTGAGCAATCAGCCATCCAAGAGCGGGCAGCCATTGGTGCTGAGAGCAGAGGCTCTCGAAGATGGCTGCTACATCCTTTGCTCCACCCGAGAGTCTCGCCTGGAGCTGGCTGCCAAAACTTACCTAGGCATTTCTTAGAGAAGGCAAAGAGCTTTCCTGCTCTCTCCTAGCTTTGTATGCCCATTATCTCACAGAACACCGGCTGGGGAGACCAGCTGTACTCACAGCCCCACACATCTGATGGGAGCAGCTTATGAGTCCAGGACATCCACTATGTACACAGGTTGCCCTCTCTGCCAAACTGTGACCCCTTTGGATGAGTCTTAACCTCTTCTGTTAAGGACATCCAGCTTTTATGGCCCATACCCCATTGTAGGATCCCACAGAATGCAAGCATTCAAAGTGGTTTCTTCAAATGAGGCAGCACAAGAGTGAAGCCTGAGCTTTGAACATTCTGGGGAAACGCTCAAGTGAGAGATGAGCTTAGATGCAGTGTTACTCTGAGGGTTTCATCTTCACTGTTTACAGAGCCATTAAGGCAGCAGTTTCCTTTGTCGAGGCCCGTGGGAATATGGTACTGCTCTCTCTCAGGGGACTGAGAAATCCCACTCGTAAAAACAGAACACATCCAAAGGTCCTGACAAAGCCAAGTGACGATAGCGTAGAGGGTTGACAGGAACAAGGATCTCCCTGAATATGTAGAGCACTCTAATTTCTGCCCAAGACTACTGGGGGTGTCCCAGTAGCAGTCAGAGTAAGAGGGAACAGCGAAAAAGTGCATTTGGCTAGGCTAACCCCTTTCCTTCAGGCAGCACAACCAAGCTTTTGAAAAGAGAGAGAACAAAAGGCTGACTGTCGAGCAAGGGAAGAAAGTGCTGGAAAGGAATTTGTTTCTACAGGAAGCTCAATGGTTTGTTGTAAAACAGACTGCAGCTCTGTTGTTTTCGTGTTAAACCCTAGAAAGGGGCAGCTCTAGCAAGCAGTGGATTTTCTGCTGCAGAAACAGTGGAGGTTTGAAGAGGAAGAAAGGCAACTTGAGCTCCCAGTCTGGATCGGAAATAAAAAAAGATAACTGAGCTTTTCTTTCTCCCTTTTCTTCTCCTCCTTCCAGAAATTCTCTGATTTCATCTCTTCAAGTCTTAAACATTCATTTAATCCCAGGCTTGCCTTTAGGAAAAAAAAAAGAAAATGTGTAGAAGGCCTTCTACACCCCAAATCTGTAGCAACACTTCCAATTTTCATTACCAGAAATAGCAAAAGGAAATGAAAAGCAGGTGTGGGGAGGCTTTTCTGAATGATGCCAGGGCTGTGCCTTAACCTTGACTGGAGGGAAATACACATCTGTGCATGCCAGGCTATTGCTTTATTGCATAGTTCCCTTACAGAGACACACACACACACACACACACACACACACAAAACCCTGACAAAAACAACCAAATACTCTCAAGTTCTTCTAAGCATGTTTGCTGACAGCCCATGCCACTGAAATATTTCATTGACCTTTGGCAAAGACAGTAAACACGGTTTGCTAGGTTGCAGGGAGGGGAAAAAAATCAGGGCATTGAGGATCTCAGAATTCAACAAAGAAAATGGTAACACAGAAACAACTTTAGAGTCCAGAGGGAAGAAAAATAAGCATCTCATCTATCTCTTTATCACACCACGTCCTTCTTGCTTTCTGCATACATTAGTGATGCTTTCTCTGAGTTACTTGAGGTGGCTTCAGTTTGATCCTGACAGATGCTGAGTGACAAGCCACTGCCAGACTCAGCAGCTTGCAGCGATCGAGCTGAGATTAGTCCCAGATTACCCTGGTGAAGCCTGCAAAAGCCAGCCCTTCTGTTTTTCATTTCTGTGGCAAAACTGCGAGATCCTGGAATTTGTTCTTTCTCCTCCTCTATACCATTCAACAAAGCAAGAATGAATGCCCCGGAGCTAGCTGTATACACTGCCAGCTCCAGCCTTTAAAATGAACACACAAAAAAACCCCTAACAAATCACAGCCCAGCCTGAACAGGGAAATGTAAGCCTGAACCTGGCCCCAGCGACAGTGGCTGCTGGAAAGGCCCCCTGAGGCGACTCCAGTGCTGTAATAACCTACGTAAACAGGGATGGGGTGTGTGTTTTTTTTTCTTATCCTCCGCCTTGCTTCAGTGGAAAGGGGCGGAAAAATAACTCACTTGCGTACACAGTCATTTAAGGCCCAGTCATGATTCCTTTAGAGCCTGTGCCAATGGATTTTAGTCATTCTCTGGCAAAGGTTTCTCTTTTAACCACAAACACTGAATAGTTACTGGGTGAGTCACCACCTTGAGTAATCTAATTCCTTGACCAGTACATGCTTGCTTCCTGCACTGCAGAGTGTCTTTCTTCACCGAGTTATTTTAGAGCATGCCTTTCCTGCAGAGTTTTTCTTCTCTGCAGTGCCCAGCATTGCAGAGCTGGGAGTCCAGAGGAGTCTGGAGTCCAACTCCCAGGGCTGGAAATCCCTGGCTGACACAGGGCTGGGAAAGGCATGGTAGCCCACTGACCTCCTTCACCTCAAATTCTGCGTGTGCTATCCTTGCGAGAGCAGCAAGCTCAGGGGTTAGAAGGTAATTTTTCAGACAGCAAGCCTTTGCTCAGCAAGTCTGGTTATATCTGGAAGCATAATGTGGCTATGCAGCTTTACCAGCAATTTGTAAAACAGCCAAGCCTGCAACATTTGCCTTGTACTCATCTCCCAGTCAGCCCTTTGGACAAGAGCAGTCAGTGCCTGGGGACTGCTCTGACAGACTTTAGGAAACAGCAAGCAGCATGGGATGGTTTCGGTCCAATCCTTTTGCAAGGAGTCTGGATTGTTTTTCCTTTCTCAACAAGAAAATGTACTGCTGAAAAATCATGGCATTTAGAAACACTGGAGAAGAAAGGGGTTTTTCTTTTCCCTTTGTGCTTCTCTTGGCCAGGGCAGATTTAATTTTCTTCATAGTACCTATTATGGGGCCGTGTTTGGATTTTGTGTTGGAAACAGTATTGATAGCACAGGGATGTTTTGGTTAATGCTGAGCAATGCTTACATCAAGTCAATGACTTAACTGCTTCCTATCCCACTCCACCAGCAAGTGGGCTAGGGGGAACACACAGCTGAGACCCCTGACCCAAATGAGCAAAGGGCTATTCCAGACCATATAACATTATGCTCAGCATATAAACCAGAAGGGAGAAGAAGGGGAGGGAACATGCTTGATGTGATGGGATTTGTCTTCCCAAGTAACCATTAGGTGTGGCAGAGTCCTGCTTTCCTGGACATGGCTGAACACCTGCCTGCTGAGGAGAGGTACTGAATGAGTTTCTTGTTTGCCTTTGCTTGCACATGTGGCTTTTGCTTTACTTAATAAACTGTCTTTATCTCAGCCCACGAGTTTTCTCACTTTTACTCCTCCAATTCTCCCTCCCATCCTGATGCAGGGGGAGTGAAGGAGTAGCTGTGTGGTGCCCAGTTCCCAATTGGAGTTAAACCACAACAAACCTTTAGAATATGTAATGTTTTAGGAGCACTTAAACGCTCAGGGATTAAATTCTGGTGAGCATTCACGAGACACCTTTTGAAGAATGTTATTAAAATCATTCCTAGCCCCTTCTTTCATGATTGCTGCTTTCTGTTTCATTTCCTATTTATGAGGGACTATGCTTTCCTCGGGGCATCTTCTGGCCTATACTGACTGCAAGCTCCTCTTCAGGGGAGGAACAGAAAAGAGAGGCAGCAAGAGGGGAGGATTGAATTATTATCTGATATTTTCAAGCCAAGAAAAAGAGACTATAATAGAAAGACTGTAATATAAATTTATGATCCCAGTAGAAAAATGTCTCAAGAGTAAGATGTCTTTGTGCCTTTATGTATGTATAAGCACTTCTGACAAACAGAGCAGGTTCAGCTGTGGCTGGTATCTGATAGCCTATATGACTGCTAAGTCGTCTCCTGACCTAATCTATATGCACACTTACACTCAAAATACACACACTGCTTGAAGAGGGAAGAAAAAGGGTTTTATATTAGTTGTTGAAAGACGTGGTTGATCCTGAACTCGATGACAGAGCAAAAAAAAATCATTATTCTTAATTTTGGCACCTGTCTTAATGCTTTTCAAATAATTATGCCACATTGCATGTATGTATTAATCCAAGTTCTTTACATTTCTCTTTTCCTTTCTGAAACTTGGCATTAATAATCTGGCCATCTCATGATTTTGGAATGCTGTCTATAAAAACACAGGTCATTTGCATGATAAAATACAGTTAATTTAGAAGGAATATTTTTTTTTGTTATATATGGAATACTATCAAATCACAGAAGTAACAGAAGACAGCAGAGCTGTTCAGAGATACCCCTGAGGAGCCCAATTAGCTGAGCCAGCACTACCCACAACATACCAGTCAACAGACTGGAATAAACTTTTTCTGGTAATGTTTCCAGTAGTTGGGGCTAAATATTTCAATGGTTGATGTGACATCAACATAACATGTTGCTGCATCTCATCTCATCTCCTTATCCTGTCTGCTGATGTTTTCCCATTGTTACTGCAGAAGCATGCCAAGTCAGACTGGGAAACACAGGACCGTGTCATCTGCTCCACTTGTTCTCAGCCTTCCTTGAACTGTGGGCCCTCAAAATCTTCCCCATGACAGCAAGGTTTTTTTTCTGAGGTTAGTAGGTGGCATAGGTGAAGTCATCCGGCTTTTGAGCAAAACTTGACATCACACCTAAGGCAAACTATCACTAAATGGTCCTCAACATTCCCATGAGTCACTCAAGTCCCCCTTTCCTCCAAGGCATCAGCATTCAAATGAGGCCAGAGCCCTCCAGCGCAGAAGATGAACTAGCAGGCAGCAACTCATTTTGTCTTCTGAGGTTAGTTTACTGCTGGCTTTCTGACCTAGCCAAGACATTGTAGGGCTCGGTCAGCAAATCGTACTTGGTAGTGCTGCCAGGAGCTGCTGTAGGAACACAAATAGCCAGAGGTAGCAGAGCATTTTCAAGGCCAGTGAGAACCATTGTGCTCCCTGGTCTGGATCAGGCAGGTCCATGCTTTACAGATGGTTGTCAAACCTTTTATTTTTTTAAACTCCCACCCAGGAAATTTATCAACACTTAGGACTTGCCTTGCTTTAGATACCTAACAGTCTTTATAATAGTTTTGTTCTCTATATAAACCTTAAGTAGCCTAAATAATATGAGCAAGATAAGGCCTAAAATCTTAAATTGAGCTGTGGGATTCTCAGCCACCGGCCCAAAAAGACCAATTTCCTCCAATGCCCATGGTTACCGCTGTGGAAAGGAAGTCACCAGGTAGAAATGCTCACGTGTGTCCAGCAGCAACTTCTGCCTCTGCTGCACAGCGCCAAGTTACCAACCTGGCTCTCAACCCTTCATGCCCCCCAAGAGCCCTATCCCTCCTCATCCTGCCTCCATCACAGCTCTGGTTGATCTCAAGTGGGAGGGTGTGCCTCCTCTTTCCCAAAGATAGAAGTGGTTTGACTTTCTGACAGTAGTGAGATGAAGACACATCATTTATAAAGGCAACAGATCTCATTCTAAAGACATGAAGCAATGTCAAGTCCACTACCACTGCAGTAAGCTATTTCAATATTCATTTGCCACCCTTACTGGGAAGATGGTTTTGTTTCAAGGTTGAATTCATTTAACTTCAGATTACAGATATTGGATCTTGTTACATTTTTACATTTGACATTAAAACTTTGCCCTAGATCTCATTTCTCTGTGTAAATATCTATAAACACAGATCAAATCACCTCTCAGCCTGCATAAGCCTTATTTTTCAGGCTTGCCTTCCAGCCCTTGGGTCATTTTTGTAGCTGTCCTTTGAATTCTCTGCAGTATTTCACATCTTTCTTGAAGCATGAAAATGAGAAGTGGACAAAGTATTGTAATAGCAGTCATTAATTCAAAATCACTTTCCTTCTTTTACTTCATATTCCCTTATTATACGTCTATGGGTTGCATTGGCCAATTTTTTCCCACAGCATTACATTAAGTGCTTGTGGTTGGGTAATTATTTGAAATGACCCCTGTGTCCTTCTGTTCATTACCACTTTCCAAGAAAGTACTCCCTCACTCTATGCAAGTTTTTCAATCAAAAGATAATGTGGTATTAAGTCAAATAGCTTTGAGAAGTATAAGCGTATATATCAATGCAGATTTGCGGGCCACTAATCCTCTCAAAAGAGGGCAACAGGTTTATGTGATGAGACGTAGAACAATAGAACCATAGAATCATTTGGGCTGGAAGACAGCTTTAAGATGATCGAGTCCAGCCTTTGTCCCAGCCCTATCAACCACTAGACCATTTCCCTCAGTGCAACATCCACCCATCTCTGAAACCCCTCCAGGGACGGTGACTCCAGCACCTTCCAGGGCAGCCCCTTCCAATGCCTGACAACCCTGTCAGCAAAGAAATTCGTCCTCAGATCCAGACTGAACTTTCCCTGGTGCTACTTGAGGCTGTTTCCTCTTGTTCTACTGCTTGTCACTAGGGAGAAGAGATCAAAACTACCATCCCTGAAATACCATCCCTGAAACCATACTGGCTGATACTTGCTATAATTTTAGATGTAACTAGAGCTTAGTTTATTGTTTGCAGAGTCCTGAATTCACCATCCTGTTATTTTAAACAAGATATTTGTCAGGGTCTTTTACTGCCCTGAATCACACTGCTCACTCCTTGCATAAGTATCCAAGTTTTGTGTTTTCAAGCTCTGAGCACTCTGACTCACTCCTTTCAGCCTCTTGGTTATGTGTAACCTGAACAGACTGATTGGAAAGTGTTGATCTCTAGCAGATGCTGCTTCATGCACATTTTTTTTTCTGTACATGAGTGGTTTCCACTTCTGGCTATAATTTCATTGGAGCTGGGCATAAAAAGATTTGAAAATATCTGTCTCAAGATCCAATTACACACATCCACCATTTGCAAGCAGTGGTGGACCCTTACCTGACTTACAAGTTTTTTCTTTCTAATAAGTCGGGTGTCAGGAGGATGGAGCCAGGCTGTTCTCAGTGATAGCCAATGATAGGACAAGGGGCAATGGGAACAAGCTGGAACAGAAGAGGTTCCAAAGAAGAATTTCCTCCCTGTTCAGGTGAGGGAACACTGGAAGGGGTTGCCCAGATGGGCTGTGGAGTCTCCTTCTCTGGGGACATTCAAACTCAGCTGGACAAGTTCGAGTGTGATTTACTCTAGGTGGTCCTGCTCTGGTAGGAAGGTTGGAGTGGATGAGGTTTCGAGGTCTCTTCCAGCCCTTGAGATTCTGTGATTCTGTAATATGACAAAAAAAGTATCTTCTCAGGCTGCCCAGAGGGGTTGTGGAGGCTCCTTCCTTGGAGGTCTTCAAGACCCGCCTGGACATGTTCCTGTGCGACCTGATCTAAGTTGACCTGCTTCTGCAGGGGGATTGGACTAGATGATCTCTGGAGGTCCCTTCCAACTCTACCATTCTATGATTCTATTGCCTTTAGCCATTTAATCCCAAGCCCTGTGAGTCCTTCGGCTCTCCACATCGCTGTGAATTATTTACAGTTGTTTGCTTCGCTGTCCACTCATCCTTTCAGCCTAGAAATCTTTCCATCAGCACAACTTCCCAGTGTGACTGCAGAACGGTGGCTGAGGGACATCAGTAAAGACAGCATGAAACAATCCTTGGTCTGAGGTAATGCTTCCCACGTTACAAATCATTCATGTCAGCAAAAGGTTCGAGTTTTTGGAAAACTCTCCCTTTTGAAGTTCCAAAATATACGTGATAGATGTTGGTACTTTCTTTACAAGGTCAATGAAACCAGGCTGCTTTCACTGATGCAGGGGCAGCTGCCAATTTTTAGGTCAGTGATGATCTCATCTTCTTCAAGCAGAATGAGAACCAGTCTGCAGAGCTGTCATACGTTCTACCGATACCCCCGCAGCTACTGCAGCGCAGAGGTCAATACTAATTTAATCTGCTTTGGTGACTGCAGTGAAGCCACGGCACTTCTGCATTAAGAAATCATTCGTCATTTCTGGAAACTCAGGAAACGTTGCTAGTGGCCAGGGGAGTCTGGTCGGTGTGTCCCGGGAGAAAGGCTCACCTGATAATGCAGTTTTACTGCACATTATATAGAAAGATTAAGAGCACGTAAGATTAGATGCACTCTAATAAATGTTCGCCAACACCAACACTTCTTTAATTCACCACTTTAAACGGTAGCCTATAACCTTTCAGAGAGCCTGTAATGGTCTAAAAAGCAGCAATGTCCTTAATGGACAGAGCCTTAGGTGAAGCTAACGTTACCAGTGTGGATCCCCACCAAATACACCAGTCTGGGAAACACCACGAGTGACCTTTATTATTGTGATGATGTCTTTCACTTCTGGAAAGCAGAAAACTGCTGTGGGATACACCCATGCCTCCAAGAGCCATGTGCACCACCAGCACCTCAAGGCTGGCATTGTAGAGACTATAGTCTGCATTGTCTGTCTTGACTGGGACCATCTGGGAGACACTTATGGGCTTTTCTGAGGTTTGCCCAGGTAGAGACGAGCAGCATGTCTCGGTTTTCTACCTGGATGTCCTGTTTTCCAGTTGATTCTTGCAGGTTCTTCATTCAGGTGTCTGATCCAGCACCTGGTGGTGTTTCGATACCTCCAGATGTGATGATAGCATTGTGGTTCTTCTCCTTCTGGTGATGACAAATTGACAGCCTCTTTCTTTGTTTCTCATGTTCCCTGAGCAACTCCACTGCCAGAGCTTGAGAGATTTGCCACAATACTGACCAGGTCAAGGAAACTTTTCAGAAAAATGTCCTTATTTCTGGCCTTTTGGAAGATAATAATTTTTTTGCTTGAGAACGTTAGCTTCTCTCTGTAGGTCTGCTAGCTCCTATTTCAAGGAGACCACAGGTAAGAAGCAAATATGAGGGAGGTTCTGCTCCCCCTCTCCTCTGCCCTGCTGAGGCTTCATATGGAGTCGTGTGCCCAGTTCTGGGATCCTCAGCTCAAGAGGGACAGAGAACTGCNGAGGGGTTGTGGAGACTCCTTCCTTGGAGGTCTTCAAAACCCACCTGGACATGTTCCTGTGTGACCTGATCTATGTGAACCTGCTTCTGCAGGGAGGTTGGACTAGATGATCTCTAAAGGTCCCTTCCAACCCTACCATTCTATGATTCTATGACATGTGGCAGAGTTCAGAAGAACTGGTAATGCTCTTCCCATCCTGATCACTGCATGTGTAGAAGAAAGCTCTCAAACTCCCAAAGAAAAGCCTCCTATATAAGATGTTTATGTTCAAATATTATCTTTTTTTCAAGGCATTAGTGGTTCAAATAAACACTTCCACTTTCCTGCTATAAGTGTCTCCACTTTTAAAAGACATGCACGTGTCTTAGGAGTGTTTGCCGACAATATAGAGTGAGAAACTGATACTATTAACGTCCTATTAAAAAAAAAATAAAGGATTAAAAGATAGTAGTAATAAGGATTAAGAAAATAAATAGCAGACTATATTTTTTTCTTGCAGTGTGTTATTCAATGTTTAATTCTCCAGACAGAAAAAAAAATCAGACAAAATAATTTACACTGCATATGAGCTTAGCTAGGAAAAATATGCCTACCTTATTTTTATGGTATTTCAGCTTTTGTTCTGTGGCTTTCAGACCTTTTTTTTTTTCCTAAGTACAAAGGCAAGCTGTCTATTGTTGTTCAGTTCATTGTGAGTGAATACTTAAACTTTGAATGTACTTCAATTTGTGTCATTACAATCCCCAAGAACTGACAAAGTCAGATCTTTGGCTGCACGATAACTGGAAACCCTCGTGAGCCTTGTTCTACTCTTACAGTAATAGGACCCAGTTCTGGTCTCATTCAACTCAAAAGGATTTTCACTGTTAACTTTTACGAGTAGGGTTCAGAATATACATTGCATGGAATACCCGACAGGCCTTTTTGGTTTTTAGTTACAGGGCTAATTCTTCACATAGAATTGCTGGGAGCTGCAATGGAATTGGAGAACGAGCTGCTTCAAACTTTCCTGGCAGTGCCATGTTTTTTGATCTGCATCACAAAGGATCACTGAGTGTGAACGTCAAACCTGGTGGCTTCAAAAACCAGCCCCAGAATGGCTGTGAGTCTGTTTTGCCCCACATCTCACCCACTTCCAGTCCATACAGCTGCCTCGTAAACAGCATGCCCATGGGCTGTTTGGATGCACCTGGGAGCATCCTAGCCCACGGAGCAAGCTCAGGCAAGTGTGGTCCCTGCAGCTGCTGCGGAGAGAACACCTTGAACCCGGGCAGGGGCAGCACTTACATGCTTCTAATATGGAAAACAGTCAAGTCTGCTCTTGAGGGTGGGGTTGGCATAGTCAATATTCTCTCTAGAGATTTTTGGGGATCTGGGAGTGCTCTCCATGACCCAGTTAGGTCTCTGTTGCACCACTGTTTGCCCGTAGCATTACCCTGGTGTGGGTGGAAAGCAAAACATGTTGTCTCCCAGGTACAGCTGTGGGAAAGGGATAGGTCCTCCCTGTTCTGAGAGGAGTATGCCCACATACTCCTAGGAGAAGCTATAAGGAGAAGAGTAGAACTGGGCTGTGCAGAAAGCCGCAGCTAGCACAGATCATGCTCACTAGGGAGTGATGCTATCCTCATTTGCGTCTGTCTATGACCTGGCTTCTAGCACCCTTCTTGGCCATCAGAAAGGCACAAAACACAACGTAGCCATCAGTAAAAGAAGAATAACAAAGCACTTTGTTAGCAGCAAGGGTTAGAGAGCTGTATCAGTTGCTTCAATAACTGCTGGAGTCCCTGCTGCTGGCCTCCATTAAGACCTGTTTCAGGCAATCTCTTCTCTAGGCTGCCTTAGCCATCTGGTAAGATTACAAACAGAACAAAGCAGCAGAGAAGGAGAAGAAGGAGTTGGGGCGGGGGGGAAGCTTGTTGGTCTTGCCTCCTCCCTATTCCTCCTTTTCATCCTATGAATGCGTAAGCCCTGGCTGTGGCCTGGCTCCTAACAAACTCTGTGTGCAGAGGTAGCCAAGGCCATTTGATTCAACTCTATTGGAAATCTGATTTCTTGTTGGTCTTACACAAAGGTCTATTAATTAGAGCTGATAGAGCTTAGTAAAAAATCTGCTTGGCTAGCAAGGGCATTTGCTCGCTCGCTCGCGCTTTTCTCAGATCTTGCCGAGATCTCAAAAATAGAGGGAGCTTAATTACAGTCAATGGATTAATCTCCAAGGGAAAGAAATTGTAATTAGCTCTTTGAAATGTGCCACTTTTTCTTCTGGGCTTTCACAGTTTGCCTGAGTGTCTGTATGTCCCTCTGTAGGACTAGAAAAAAAGGTAAGCCCACACAGCTTTTGTGATCACTTTTTGTCCCAGGTCAGAGGCACAAATGGCAGCCTGACTTTCTAAACTTATCCTGTTGATCTTCAATAGACTCTTGATTCCTCAGTTTCCCTCTTAAATCCTACTTGCTGCTTCCTGCGGCTTGAGCTGTGGTCACTGTGGAAGCTTTAGTTGTGGTCACTAGTGGTCCTGCAGCCAAGGATGTGAAGACTTTCTGGTGCCTCTTTGAACTCATTCTCCCCTTCATGAGATTAACAAGGAAAACTTGGGGTTTGTGCCATTTTGAGCTGTTCATGCGATGGCACACGCTGTAACAGGCCATCAGTGATCGATGGCAAGGCAATAAACCCAGTGCTTCATAGTCTATCACTCATGTTCACATTCAAGTATGTTTGAAGGTGAACAGGAGTGTCGGGGAGAAAATCTAAAGCCAGAACAAGGCACTGCAAGAGGTTTGAGTGAATTCCCATTTCTCACGCATGGGAATTAGGCACAGGTTTAAAAATCACCTTGATAAATGAGAATGTGTCCAGCAAAGACACACCAAGCACTCTGATTTATAACAGCCATTGAATGCAGTCATGTCCCTGATGCACAGCACCTTTGCCGTTGAGTTTGCAAATATGTGAGCTAATTTTCCAGAGATGTACATTGGGGTACATCAGACATTGGCAAGCAAGATCAAGCCCTTTATGTATACACATTGGCAGTGTATCAAGGAGAAGAATAAAAAGAGGACATGAAATACTCTCCTGTGGGGGAGCGAGCATGGAGGGAGCCTTCGAGATGTAATCCTTCTGCCTAGTATATCATCATTCCTCAACAGTGCAGTAAAGCTATCCCTTCATTAAGACTCTCAGTCCTAGGGAAGGTGACCCAAACTCCCCTTCCATCCATTTGAATCTTGTTCTGACAGCCAGTGACTTGTTAATTATTAATATGAAATATTTGATGGTACATAGAGCAGCTGAACCCAGTTTAATGTATGCTCAGGGCGACTCTCTGAAGCTGAAATCAGCCATTCTGATGCTTTGGATTTTTCTACTGAAGTTTTGCCTTTTGCTTCCTCTTTACTTCCTTCTTTACTGTCTGTCTTTCTTGTGCCTTTGTGCCTTCACGCTGAGTGTCTTCTTTCATCTCGGCAATGAACTTACAGGTCTGCATTTCAATTCTATTCCTTTACTTACTGATCAGGCTTAATGGAAAAATAAGAAACAGGATACAAGCCCTGGGTTCATCCAGTCCCCAGAAACCTTTTTTCTTTCTTCCATTTGAAATGGTTAGTCTGTCCAGTGGTACACACCTTGAAACACTGCTCATCTCCGCATACCTCCGGAGTTTGAGCCGTGGTATTAGCTTCAACTGCAAGCGAAATCACATCACCCAGAGTGAAACATGTGCTACATGTGGTAAATACAGGCTTTGGAAGACTTATCTTCTGGCTTAGGGCATGCTTTTAGGATGCAAATCTCCCCTTTAGAATTATTTGCTTGCTATGAGATTATGACTTGCTACCTGCGTGCTTCGTCGACACAAACCTACATTATGGAGGTCACAAACACCCGCCTGCCCCTGGTGGCAGTCACAGTTACTTACACAATCTCTTGCTTTATCATTCTAAACAGAAGGATGTCATTGGTTTGTCTCTTGGGCAGGCTATTTAGCAGTGATTTTTCAAAAGCATTTTCCTGGCTCAGGTCAGGTCACATTTGGCTACACCACTTCCCCCTTTCATTTGTGCATCATATCCCATGCTGAGCAAGAGAATCCACTTTAGTTAATGACCTCCTCCATTTACAGCTTCTTATTTTTGTTCACCTTCTTGCATTTTGCCCTCTTGAGAACCATGAGCCGAGATAATACACGATGACTGTGCCAAGATGGTCCAGAATCCAAGCTTAGCTCTAAAGAAAATCCTCCCTCTTGACTGGCAGGAGCGAGCCCCAAATCACCTCTGAACATGAGAGTAAGCTCAGTGAAAGCCTCTTTGGAGACCTAGCCACCAGTCCATATGGTGAAACGCAAACCAGCACAACTCTGTACAAATAGTGTTAAGATCAAGCATGGCAAAGGCACTGAAATTAAGAAAAGCCTGGTTGTTCTGCTCTTTCCTGCTTACTGCACCACCTGTACTAATTTTACCATCACCAGGATATGCACAGTATATGCTTATTATACATAGCCATCTCCCTCTAGAGAAAACGTGAGCATTTCACCAGTATTACGTTTTGTGCTGTAATTCAACTCGTGTCAGGGACCCAGCAAGCAACACACAGCAGAAGCAACAAGCCCCATGCCTTGCTTCTCCTTTGCTCATCCAGCAGTGGCACTGAATATGCACGCTGTTTTTCCTGAAGAATCTCTTTAAGCAGCATCATAAACCATCAGTATTTGCATCGCAGAGGCAACCTTTGTTCTGCTTAGCACAAAATAATACCCAGTATCTGCATGCAAATGTAGAAGGGGAGGTGATTTGGAAAGTATTTTGGAAGAGTTTAGAGAGCAGGATTGAGATTTTATTATTGTTATTATTGGAAATTTGAACATTTTCTATCACATTAACTGACTTTACAGCGATTTATTTTTCTGCCATCATAAAGGGAGGTAATGAACCATGAAGCTTCTTCAGGAAATTGTCAGCATCTGCCTGCAAATAATTTTCAAACACATGTGAGCCACGAAGGGAGAACAGAGTGATTCAAAGAAAATTGCTTGTCCTCATCCTAAAGGAAAACCAGTCAATGTCATTGGTATTTGACACGTTCAGGAGCAGGGTCTGGCTTAAAGATGTGTCACTGGTTTGTAACAATGGGAAATTTAGATGCGTGTTACTCATCTCACAGATAAGATTATCTCCTCTGAAAGCATATGTTTCGCAGATGGATAATCGTAGTGAAAGGATAATCAATAAAATGAGAAGAAATTCAACAACCTGCTTTTTATTTTCTTAGGGAATCGGGCTTTTAAAAACAATTATCTCTCCGTTATCTGTGACACCTCCTTTGTTCCTCACAGTAGGTGCCTAACACTAAATCAAAACCGAAAGCTGTATCTAATCAAAGATAATAGGAAATTTAAAGCATTTCCTTATCGGTCCCAAACACATACAGCGATCACGTAGTAGTGATCTAGGATTAGGAAGCTTTCTGGGTGTGATTTACTGGTAGCATTTAAATCATATCTCTGAAGCTTTGGTGACAAACGTGGCACTGAAGAATAGAACAACCCCCTCAGGTTGCGATATGCTGGAGATCTATGGGAAATGGATTCTCCGTGCCTAGAGCCTTGTGTGGTCATTTATACAGGTGCAAGGAGAATACAAAATGCAAACAGTCATACGTGAGGCATTTTGTTCTCACTACTAGTGGACATAATTGAGTGTGCAAGGCACCTGGCAGTGAAAAGTCAAACTCATGTATGTTTTAATCTTTGAAAGTTTCCCAGTGATAGAAAAGTTATATGTTTCCTCTATTCAAGTTTTCATTTTGTGCAGTTAAGACATCTATCATTCCCTCTCTTGGGTCTTTTCTTCCTTGATGTAATAAGAAAAAAGAGAGGTTTCATCTTTTTTTTTTTTTTTTTTTTTCTTCTCTTTACTGACTTATTATGGTTAGAAGTATCTCAGAGTTTGTTATCACATCACACAAAACACTGGCCGTTGACATCTCCCTGACTAGGAGAGAGACAGTGTTTGTCTTCATACGGAGTTCATCAGCCAGAGAAACAACTTGCTAAACGCATCATGAGCAGAGAATCGGGATTCATTGATTTACTCATTTCCCTCCCCTGCTCATCAGTTTAACAGCTGAGCATTTCATAACTTTTGAATGGATTTATCTCTGAAGTAGATCGGTGAGGTGAAGAAATTTTATTTACTTCCATTTTACTGGTGAAGAACCGAGGCAATGAGAGATTAAGTGACTTGTCATAGGTCACAAAGGAATCCAATAATGCATCCAGGATCAAAGACCAGACCTCTTTAGTATCAGTCCAATGCTTTAGTCACAAGAACATCTTTCTTCTCCTTCTCCCTTAACAACCTCTAATTCGTGTCTTCCACAGGCTCTGTATCTTGCAGCAGTCTGTGTGTCTGTTCACAGCTTGCTTGCTTTTACTGTAATCCCATCAAACTCTCCATCCTTATGGTGCCTTCAAAAACATTTTATATTTATTCCTGATATCAACACAAACAAACGATCGCACTATTTGCAAAGTAACATCATAGCAAACCCGGCATGAAACAGATGGAAGAAATAAAATGAGGTGATGATATGCCACTCTAACAATAGTGAGAAGACAATATATTGCTAACAACACTCCTAGTCTGCTGCTTCCCCACTCTGTGTGGAAAAAAAAAAAAACAAAATCATGCTTTGTTAACAAAAATCATAGCTAGTTATTTACCAACGTTGTGGTTAAGGTTTGCTTGTTCTTGGTTTTCATCTGGGAGAAGGACATGTAGCAATTATTTCCAGAGTACATATTTGTAGCATAAAAATAGAAATACCTGGTTTCAGTTCTGCACTGTAGCAGTGTTTCCTTGGCTGGGAAGAAAAAGGAGAAGGAGAGTTTGCAGTGTTTAGAGTGAAGAAACATCATATTTTGGACACGGCTTTGTATATGCCTGTCTCATTTTCTAGCCTCACTGCAAAAACTGTTAATGAAGTGTAGCCAATGGTGTGAATGAACCCCGTTAGGGTATCTGGGGTCAGCAACAGTATCCATTACAGTCACATAACTCCCAGTGAAGTTGATGGGACAGGTCTCCAGTGGTTTGCAAAGTGATTTCTCTGGTGCGTGGCTGGTACAAACCACTCCCATTTCAGAAGTGACTTATGACTGATTTGCACTGGTATCAGTGAGTAAGCAACTCAAAAAGACATGAAAAATATGAAGCAGAACTTCTCTCTGTTAAACTGAACTAAGAAGCTGCTGCCCCATGCACAAAGACATGTCTCCTCACCAGCCTTGGTGCAGCCCTGAATAGGCTCAGAAGTGCACTCAAGTGCCCCTTTTGTCAGTTTTCATCTCACCATGACTTTCAGGGTGAATACCACTGTTCTTTTCAACATCTCGGATGAGGGGACAGAGTGTACCCTCAGCAAGTTCCCTGAGGGCACCAAAATGGGAGGACTGGCTGATTCACCAAAGGCTGTGCTGTAATTCAACTTGTTTCTGTTGCATCCAGTGTCAGGACTAGGGGTCATGGAAAGAAGCTGCAACACAAAAAGTGCCATTTAAACATAAGGAAGAACTATTTTACTGTGAGGATGATGAGGCCCTGACACAGGCTGCTCAGGGAGGGTATGGAGTCTCCTTCTTTGGAGATTGGACTGGGTCCTGTGCAACCTGATCTAGATCGACCTGCTTTAGCAAGTGGGTTGGACTAGATGTTCGCTAAAGGTCCCTTCCAAGCCCTATCATTCTATGATTCTTGAGAAGCTTTGGCTTCAACTGTGGCATCCAATTCCCTCCTGAAGTAAGGTTTAGACTCAGTTGGGATATTTAGGAGTAAATGATTCACATTTATCTTGTTTACCATATGTTCAAAGTTTCACTAAATTCCAAAGTTGTGGATGCCTCATCCCTGGAAGTGTTCAGGGCCAGGCTGGAATATGTCTCTGCTCATGGCAATTGAATTAAAACAAGGTGATATTTAAGGTTCCTTCCAAGCCAAAGTGTTGTGTGATAAATCAACTGAGGGTAACTTTATGGGTTGATGTTCTAGCACCCATCTGTAATATGTGCCTCAAAGGAAAATATTTAAGTCCTTGCCCCCCCAAAAAATACTGAAGGTAGTTCTATTCAGTTCCCTCAGCCCTACTCATTTACTTCCAGCAGGGCCAGGAGTGAAGTAATAAAATCACCAGGATTTACAGAAGTGATGTATAGGCAATTCCCTCAACCACTTTCATCCAAACTTGGGACCTAGCAGGAACCAGCACAGCAAGTAAGTGAGAAAGATGAACTGTTAGAACTACTGAAACTTCAGCTTTTTACGGCTGGCAGAAGGAGTCTCAGGGACCATCACATGGAAGAGCCAGCCCATTCTATTCAGTCTTTTTCAAAGTCTGGTTTCACAAGAAACTGGTCCAGAATCAGCAGTGGTAGCCCCAGTGTAGAGGAACATCCATGCAGCTCTGCAGTCACTACGGCATCCCATGGCATAAGAGGATGCTTTGCATGGTGTCACTGACAGAACAGCCCCTGGTACCTCACTACCCAGGAGTGCTGTGCCAAAATCCATCACAGAGAACCTTGGCCCTTGACTTCAAAAAAAACATTTCTGGAGAACATTAATATTGTCGTTTGTTAATCAGAGATATAAAAAGTGAGTGAGTTATCCAGCTACTCTGGCAATGCACGTAACAGTCAGTTTTCATGAAGTGCCGTGAGTTTTTAGCAGGAAAATCTAGAAACTGTAACCCACACACACACACACAAATCTCAGATAATTAAGAACACTAGTATTGGGAGTGATGGATTTCTCTTGTTATCTTATGAAACAGAGAAACTCACCATTACATGGATTTCCAGTGACCTCTGTTTTTCTTACTCTTTTATACACACTGTCCTCATAATATTTTTATGTGATGTGACAAAGAAACTCTTTCAATGAAGCTTTTTCTCTCTTCATGTGTTGAAGAACTATAGCTTTTCATTTAGCCTTTTAAGACACAACACATCTTTTGACACTTTCTGACTCCTGGTACAAGGCAAAGGCAACTTCTGAGCTTGTGTTTTGGTTTTCCTTCTCTTTTTGATCTGTTTAGCTGAGACCTTGTCAGTTGAGGAAGAATTTTTAACTCATACATTCCTGGATGCTGAAAACAAATTACTTCTCAGTAACACCAGGACTGCTGTGGTTAAGAGCTGCAGCAGAGCTCTCTTTTCCACCGCATTGGACTAGACTCTTGTTTTTCCTTTAGTCCTTCTTCAATTTGTCTGTAATGCTCCACTTATCAAAGTTTTCCTAAGATAAGCTCCCTTTAATAACTTCCTTATTTACTACTCTTTATGAACAGCTATTGGTCCTGATCAATAACAGAATCCTGTCTAGCTTACAGATATTAATAACTCCACAGATAAAGACAGGCTTACTGGTCTTCCCTTCCTTTGATCCTTACTCACTTTCCCTTAAGAGCAATACCCAAGTCAATAATTGTTTTTTTTCTTTTCTCTGCTAACATTAACATTGGCCATTTTGTATCTTTAAGACTGAAACAGTGACATCAAATTGTCATGGGGGTTTTTTGTATGGATATGCTCCTACAAAGGCTAGTAAGGAATAGGCTGATTTGTATACTCAGCTAAGTTTTAAAATCTAATATCCTTGCACGGATATACAATAGCACACATAACAATTCTTGCAACTGAATCTGGGTTTGATAGGTTAATTTTTCCTTCAGGTTAACATCAAGACAACATTTTGCCCAGTCACACCCATATTCATCTAGAGCACTTAGCCCTAAGACAGTTCTGATATAATTATTATTATTATTTCCTCCTACTGTCCTTTAAAGTATTACAGGCATAGTAGTTTTGCTTTGAAATGAGCTGGCTTATTTTTCTTTTCCCATGAAGCACATGAACTAATCCAACACATACAGCAGTCACTTCTTTTCTCTCTCTACTTCACACAGCACATAAGGTTCTCATGACGAGAGAAAAGATCGTTTTTTCCTCCTTTCTAATTAATCTCTTTCATACCAAAGTCATAAAAAGAAGGCAAAGGTAACTTAGTCAAATGGTTTATGCTTTCATGACCTTCTCAGTGATGAGTTAAAATGGAAACTGCTTGGAATCAGGGACTGGGTAAGGCAGTGAACTACCCATGCATCTTTACAGTTTTGGTTCAACGGTAGTTCACATTAGATATATAAATTAAGTTTGTGGTCTCATCCTGAGCTTTGTTTGTACAAATCACAAGCTTCAAGAGTACATGCTCTAAGTCATCCACGTGGGCAGCCAAGAGAGGCTGGTGAGTACAAGTGCTTTATTCCAGCTGTGGTCCTCAGGTCAAGCAATCTCAGCTCCTCATTCAGCTCTACTCTCATTTCCTTCTCCCTCACCTTCAAGCCTGTGTCCTTTCCAAAAATCACCACTTCTTCTCCTAAAACCCCACACTTCTCATAAATGAGCTTAACACAGAGCACAGAAGAAATCATCTGCAATCACAGAATGGTAGGGGTTGGAAGGGACCTTTAGACATCATCTAGTTCAACTCCTCTGACAAAGCAGTTACAGTGGGGTTGTTTAGAAGATGCTGACAGGAGGGAAGTATCTGACAACCAAATTGCTCTCCTGGCTAATATAATTGTGAACAGTACTAATATTTTACAAATCAAATGCCTCACTGAACTTTCACACCATAGTGCATTATCACTCTGAACTCAGGCAATCCTTCATAAGAAATTCCAGACCCTTAAAGACTCTTTTCAAGGCAGGAGCTGCTGTAGTGGAAGAAGAGTTTGGTGGTGTGAACTTCAGAGACTTTGCCTCCAGGACAACACCCTGGGAGCTTTCACACAGGCGTGTTAGAAATTCTGCCCAAACCAGCTCAGCACAAGTCACAAGTAAACTGTAAACAGATAGTAATTCAGAGGGAGGAGAGAGAGCAAATAGCCAAAGATATTAAGATAAACAATACATAATTATTCAAACAGGCTAAACATAAATAAAGCTGCATGTGTTTCTCTGTAGGCCCTCCGGGTCATTAAGGAATTAAGGGCGCAATTAACAAGGATTAAGACATTTTCAAGAAGCTGAATTTATTATTTACATTTGTCTTCATTGTAGTGAGGGATTTGGAAATTTATGGAAATGATGCGTGTGATATTATAAAGATAAACATTTCTGAAGAAGAGCTACTGGAGCAAGTTGAGAACAGCCGAGCTGGTGAAATTAAAAGAATCCAGGAGTTGTTCAGAAGTTAAACTTCAGAACAGAGCGATGGGCAAGAGCCCGAAACACGACTTGGAGAAAACAAAGGTGTTTACAGAGACTAAAGAATTTCTCTGGTTCAAAGTATGAGTCAGAAAGATACACAACTCATGCCAATCTCAAAGCCAAAGATGCCCACCGTGTGCTACCGTACGAAGGGGTTTAATTTGAGCGTGTAGGATCAGGCCAGTTGGGCTGCAGCTCTCTCCCTTTAAACCTGCAAAAACATCACAATGAATTAAACAAGTGGGAAATGTCAGCACATTTTCAAAACGTTTCTGACAAAGCTCCTCACAGCACAGTGATGGGTCAAATGACAAATTGTGGATTAATACATCACATTATAAAAGGATTAAGGGATGGGAAACAAATAATCTCTGTACAGTCCTGTGTGACAACTGTAAACTCTAAACCCCTGGTGTCTTAAAGGTTGACACTCACATCTTCCCATTTCCATCACATCTATTTGCTCATCATGGGGTTTCATGAGACTGCCTGAAGAAAAGGAGGAACATCCATCTTCAAGAAAGCTGGATTCTCCTTGACTCCACCACCCCCAGGATGTCACAGCTAGGCTGAAGAGTCATGCCAAGGTTCGTGCTAAAACATTATCTGTTGTAATTTCCTACTGTCAGGGTACATTGTTTCACACCTTGCTGGCTGTGATTTTTCTGCTGCTGTGTCATCTTGCCATTTCGGAGCCAGGTCTGGAAAGCAGAGCAGTTGAAACACAGAATGCCTCTGGTCCGGTGCTGCTCCATGGATGATTTTTCACAATGATTTAGAAAGGAGTGACAACTTGTCTCTGAAGTTTATGCACACTGCTGAGACTGAAGGGCAGCATAAATTATGGAAGATGGTGAGTGATTTCAGTAGATCACACATACACACCCCAGGCACATAAAATGTAGTCTGAAGAGCACAACAAAACACATGCACGGGTGAAATAAAGAGTTTCTTGACACGAAATGGCATTCTTTTTGCTTAGTGGTTTCAGGAGAATTCAGTACAGCTCGTGGAAGGCATCCCTCTCACCTCTCCCAGGATACAGGTAATGATACTTAAACAAATAAAATAGCATGAGCCATGCTAGATAAACAGACTGACACACCGCAGGCAGTTTTAGACCTCTATATCTGGCAGGCTGTAACCCCTGTGTGAAAATCATTGTAAACAAGGGGCCCGATTTGGCTTTTGTTCTGTCATTTGCCATAGCTGGAGTGACAGATTAAGAGATCCTGCGAAAGCTGATGGAAACAGAGGCATGGGTGACATTAGGTGTGGACAAAGCATAAGGAAATGGGCTTTATCCAACAAAACATGCACATGCACATCCTCACCCCTCATACAGGCTGCTTGCTTCCAGCCCTCTCTGTGCTCTCAAACTTGCCCGTTGCCTCTGCCTTGCGCAAAGGGGCTGCCCAGGGAGGTGGTGGAGTCCCCATCCCTTGAGATATTCAAAAGACGCTTAGATGAGATGCTGAGGGATAGGGTTTAATGGTGCTCAAGGTCATTAAAGGATGTCTTGAAAACTTTGCTTACATTTTTACCTTGGGACACCAGAAAATCTGGAGTGAAGATGGGAAGTAGAGGAAGTCTCACAGGCATTGCATGTTTTTTCACAGGGTAGCCCAGGCAAAGTTCCTGCTACTTCATGAGGAAATGCTGGAAGAGCAGAAGGAAGCTGGCACCACTGCTGCCTTCCGTGAGCCCCTCCTTTGTCAAACTCCTCTGCCAGTCACTCTCCTCTCCTGTGCAACAGCGTAAGGTAGCATGGCCAGGTAGCATCTTCTGCCTGCAGGCAGACCTCTCTCACTGAGGTGAGATACACAGGACAACCTGTCCAAACTTCCTAGAAGGATAATGAGTGGGACTCACTGCCCAGTGCCAGTGAAAGAAATCTACTCAAAGCAAGAGTTTTGCAAGAGGAAGGTGGGAAAGAATGAATTGCTTCAGTTAGGGAGGATTCGAGGGGAAGGGAGTGATAGCTTGGGTATTTTTCATCTAGACAATTAGGTCTGATCCTCAGGGCAGTGGGTGCTAGGCCAAGGCTGGAAAACTTTCCCTAAACTAGCAAAGCACAAAGCTTCCACGCAGTGTGTGCTCAGCCCCAAGAACTTCCTGGTAACTCAGGTTATTGAGGCAGAGTGTTGATTAGAATCCAAGAGAGGATTAGAAACTCTTTTAAGCATAAATAGTATTTGCAACTGTGTGAGTTAAGCAAACGGATACAAGGGAAATCAAACCTCATGCTTCAGGGCATAAACTGTTCTCTTGTGAGTCAGGATCAACCTTTTTTTTTTTCCTCTTCACATAGCATCTCATAATTAGCTAGGTGCTTGCTGTGGTTTTGATTTGCTCTGAAGCATCAGTTACTGGCCGCTGCCAGAGGCAAGGTGCTGGACTAGACCAATCCATGATGTGTTTCTGTAGGGCAACCCTTTTGTTCCCATATTGGCAAAGCTTTGTGGGAAAGTTTTGGTGATTTATGTCTTCAGCAGCTCCCAGTCTTACCTAACATTGGCCTCTCATTTCCATAAGCACTAAAGTCACTTTGAATTGCTACAGAAATGAAAAGGTAAAGTTGCATGAAGGTTTATTTATCTACACGGAGCAGACAGCATGTATTTACTAAGTGCAGAGATGCTTTGAGGACCTGCATGGGTCATTTTTAATTAATTATGTTCTGTATTCCATTCCTGCTGCAAAGAAGTCACACCACTTCCAGGAGGTTTTGTATTTTGAACAAATACCAATTTCTTTGTGTTTGTGTGTATGCACATACAGGTATGCATGTGTGTGTATATATATTTATATATATATATATATAAATATAAGTCAGCCCAATAAAAAGGGTTTGAATTACTAGCATTTCCTTACAAATTAAAGGCAGGCAAGCACCAGTAATGCAGGTGACAGAGCATGCACTAACAAAGTCTGCCTCTCCACGCTGCCCCTTTGATGTGCCTCATCTTTGCCCTGAAGGAATTTCATTATCCTATGGTGAACCAGTAATGAAATCTGTACTCAGAATCAAGCCTTCACAGAAAACGATATCTTGACTCTTTGTTCTGTACAGACTAGCTGTGTGTGGTAGAAATATGTTTCTATTTGTGTGTGATCTGAGTGTTCTTTGAATACTGATCTCCAGATAAAAAAAGGATAGAGATCTAATTTGACAAAATATTAAATTCCTCTATCTTGCTTTATCTAACAAAATTCTGATGCTTGTTATTGTGAGGAACATTTATAGCGATACTCGTAGTATTCAGCATGTGTGAGAAAAACCTCTCTGTGGAGAATCGAATGGAGTGTCAAAGACCCTGATTTATAAAGAGTGCAGAGGGCTCTTAAGTACTATTTTTAGAACAATGCCGCAACAGATTTACACATAGAGAAAAAACCCTTCCTCTACAGTCACTTAGGAGTAAAGTAGCAATTCACTGCATAATAATGAGGAATTAATTGCTCTTTGTCATCACTTTTTATGCAAATTGCCACAGAACGCTTGCCCAATGTGCATTTTACCTTTTAACAAAGAAAGTAGTCATGACAAACTAGACCAAATTTCATAAGCCAAAGACAAAGGTGGGCTGTACCCTACATGAATTGCAGCTAGCATCAGTCTATTCCTTTGAGGAACTCTATCAACTTCCCATGAAAGTCCATTAAAAAAGAAGAGGAAAAAGGTTTCTTGGCCTACGTCTCTAGCTAAATTAAATTCAGTTCAACTGTTAGACAACTGAAGTTTCTTCTCATGGAATTTTCTTGTCCCTCCTCACAGCCTTTGTTTATTTTTCATTTGGAACAGCCACCACTAATCACTAATGTTTTATTTCCTTACTGACTGCTTTCAAGCTTTTACTGTTACTGAGTTTCAGGCATTGCAGGTTGACACCTGTTTAAAAAACGTTTGCTTGGGCTTATATTTAATTTTTTTTTTTTTAAGAAAAAGAATTATCAGCCTTGTGTTTCTCTTCTGTTTTCACAACATTTACCTTTAGTCTAAACAGACTGTTCTTCAGAGAAAACCAGAACTGCGACAGCTATAGAGCAGCATCTCCTTTCAGCGTAGGAAAGAGGAAACACATAATAAATCATCTTTATTCTACGTGAAGCTTTAAATTGTTTTCAGTCATTCTGCAACTGACACTGCAAATTTGATGCAAAAATTACCTAGATGGCAGACCAGGTCAAAATGTTAGACATCCTAATGAATTGTATTGTGTCCAAGCATTTTCTCCAGAAACATCTCAACATGTTCTCTTTTTCCTGAGAAATGCAGGAAGGATATCACTGCATAAGGAGTTTCTCTCTCCCATGTGCAATGGATTCATTCAGTGAACTACTGGGTCTTTTCAATCTCTAGTTTCTACCAACTTCAAACATAATAGCGAGCTCCAACAGAGTCCCTTTTCTACTCATATGCTATTCACAGAAGACCTTTGTAGTTCACAACTTCAAGTTAACATAGCAAAGAGCAGTTTTAAATCACTCCAGTAATCAGAGGTCACAATCATTTGCCACAGCTACAAAAAAAAATACCCCCAAAACATACATGCTGTAAGCCAATGCACTCTGCCTTCACCTCTAAGACCGAAAAATAACAGAGACTTGACCTTTGCCTTAAGCGCTGACACTTCAGCAACACTATCTATTAGTAAAAAAATACATGAACGCAGCTTACAAATCCCACTGCATGGAAAGAGCCACCTTCACCCTTAAAGAAACACATGTCCCAGTCATTGATTAAAGTGCAAGAACATCCTGCAGCCTTCTTGAAAAAAAAGCAAAAGCAATAGATGTGAGAAGTAAATGAATCAAACAGCTGTTAGTTATGTGATTGAAAACCCACAGATTCTTTGGTGTCCTGAGGTCTTTGGTTAGTGTTAGAGCTAAAAGCAAAACAGCCTCTGCAAAAGCCAAAGCCATCAGAATAGTACTGAAGCACTCCAAACCCACTTCAGAACTGCAGTGACAGGGATTTAGGTTGCAACCAGAAGTCCAAAGCACTCCAACATCTATACTCCAAGGCCATAAGAGGTGGTAGGAGCTACTGTGACAGTAGGTTCACTGTGTGCCTGTTGAGTGCCCATGGATCTGCATCCCCTCGTGTTCCCCACTTGCCCTTGCTGTTCAGCCAGAAGCCATCCCCAACCTCCACAAGCCTCCATATGCTCCGGTCGTGCTTCAGCTACATGAAACACATGTTATTATTAAACTACACGCTGACCAGACTTGTCTTTTAGATTTTACATTCCCACATGTTGCTGCATGTCACTTCCCACCCCTCCCTTCCGAAGGCACACTGACAGGCACCTTGGCCATGCCTCAGAACACAGCAGCATGTATCACCGACAGGCTCTGACGAAGCTGATAGCTTTGCACTCTACTTCCTCCTCCCCTCCATCTCCGTGGCCCACCTCCAGTGTCCCACCATCCTCTTCAACAGCATTGCATGGTATTAAATTCATTGCATTCATTGTATACTAGTACATGTGCATAAAGTCTCATTGATATTAAAGACTTTGTGCAGTAGAAGACTCCTTAGAAATAGTAATTTCTCCCCAGGGGACAGTGGGTTTATTTTTTTCTTACTCATCTTCTGTTCTTTCTCAAAATCATAACTTCAAATTAAATCTAGATATTTACTATCTAGAGCACAGGATCAAAGAATCACACAGAATCTCAAGAGTTGGAAGGGACCTCGAAAGATCATCCAGTCCAATCCCCTTGCCAGAGCAGGACCACCTAGAGTAGGTCACACAGGAACTTGTCCAGGTGGGATTTGAATGTCCCCAGAAAGGAGACTCCACAATCCATCTGGGCAGCCTGTTCCAAAACACAACTCTGTCACATCTGGATTAACCTCTGGGTGCCTTCTTTCTTCTCCAGTTGCAGATGTTTCCCCTCCCTCTGTAATGCTCAAGAGACGGGAGTTTTTTTCTAACCCTATTGTGCATCCTTTGATTTGCAGGACAGCCTGGCCAAGGCAGATGCTTTGTCTGCACTCTCACAGTTTGCTGCAGATATTTTCACTTTTCTGGATAACTGTAAAGACAGAGAATTGTTGTGAAAACAGATTACAAGGCTTTTGAACAAGCTGAGCTAAACCAAAGTTGAGCTTTGTCCACAATTGCCCTCAAACGACTTTTGGAGCTGACTTGTCTGCACTGATTCTCAGTGGGGAATATGAATTGAGGTTTAAATATGTCATCATAGATGTCCTTGATTTTGGAAGTAGACTCTAGGATCATCCAGATCTGCAGATTGGGGAATCTGCCAGATTTGACCTTTAGAACACTTGGAAAAAAAAAACTAGTTTTACATTATATTTTAAAATACAATTCTAAAGGCAAACACTAAAATGTTACTTACAAATTGTAAACAATAATGAATGTATCAAGAGAGAACAAAATAGTAAGCAGTAACAGAGCTGATGAAGAGATCAGAAGGTGGCACTGACTTAAAGACAAAATGAGCAAGGACAAAGCCTTAATTTGCCTGGCTGTCTCCAAGACATGCTGTGGACTGTATTTGGACAGCCTACAAGACACTAGAAGGCTGTTAGGATGGCATGTTTGCTCTGGGGCTGACAAATCCTGACCTCCTGTAGAAGCAACAGAAAGAGTAAACTTTAGGCTGTTCATCTGATCTGTCTAGCATAGGTGTTGCAATTACTTTCCTCAAAATACTACGTGTCAAACCAAAGCCTGGCAACCCCAGCAAGCACAGGTGATCTGAACATTTCACTTCTCCTTTTGCTGAAAATGAGAGACACTAGAGAAGACCCCACCTTTTGACTTAGTGCCCATGGAACGAGCTTTGGACACAATGTGTAAACCTTAATGATTCCTGACCCTCGATTTCCTGACATATGAAGTCAACAGCTCCTTAAATTCCACATAATAACAAATTGCATTTCTTTTTTTAAAGGTCAATGCCCACTGTTTTCTCCTGCCTTGCTTCCTGCCACTATAAGCACAATCCCAGCCACACCACTTGGTTGACACTTCAATGTATCTCAAGCCAGCTCCTCAAGCCATCGCGACAGGGATCTGACGCTCCTTGCACAGCAAACGTTCCTTTGTGGAGCTTTTGATGTGACGTCAGGCCACGCTGCGGAGGCTTTACACCATGGATCTTTGATACCACACACCATGACAATGTCTCCTTCATAGCCATCACAGGCACTGACTCAGGGCGTGCTGTTTGTGCTGTCAGTGCTCCTGGAAACACAACGTAGCTGGGGTGTGTTAGAGCCTGCTTGTGGAAAGGCATATGCTACCGGTAGTATAATCATTAATCAACTGCGAGTTTCTTAATCACTGCAAAGAAAATGATGCAATTTCATGAATTCTACCTGCACAAGCCAGGAGAATATGTGCATAATTATCAATAATGACTTAGATCTATGCACACAGCCGGGGTTTATCCAGGAAAGCGTAGCTTTTTCTCCCAAATGCTGCAGGGGAAAAAAAACACTTTGGAAAGAAACGACAATTTCCTCAATTAAGAGCCACAAGGTTTGTCCTCGTTTTTCCTTTCTCGCTCCCTCATTACCATCGAAAGGATCAAATTGCATAAGATCCGCTAACGTGTTGCTCTTCAGTCGAGTCTTCCAGTCAGCGTGGCTCAAGCTGAGACAGCGACCCAAGTTGTTCTTTGCGTTACTCTTCCCGTAGCACTTTAAAGTCAGAAACCACCTATCACCAGGAAAACCAGCAATTTGTTGTTCTCAATACGATTGGAATATCTTGCAATACACAGAGCTCTCCAACAAGTGGCACTATTAAGACTATTCAAGTAGCGAGACTGATATGCAAATGAGAGCTCAGAAAGGGATGTTGGGACATGTTTTACAATATTGGATTCCACTTAAAACCTTTTGTAATTTACATAGGAAGCAGGATTGAAACAGACAGTTGTGATTCAGATATTCCGGAAAGTTTTGTATGATCCATAAAGAAAACACTGAGAAAGTAAGTCAAGTGGCAGAAGCTCACACAGGTGGTCCTCTCGAAAGGGATGAAGTCACAGCAGTGCAGAGAAACCACCTAACGAAGACATTAGTGAAGGTAACGTGTAACCAAGACATTTGTCCATCAAGCTGAGTTAAAAACCTGTGGATGTCTCCTTCCCTCAAGGGTAGCGCTGCGGCGTTCACAGCAACTTATCTCCCAAGTACTGGTGGGATTAATGCTAAATTGTACCTCTTCATGTTTATTCTCACCTCATTTTGTTGTCGTTGCTTGACAAATTGTGGATCATTTTGAGAGACCATACACGACATCTCCTCAAAGAATTCATGTTTGTTTGGAATGTGTGTTTGGCTGTACTTCAAGACAAATCACAGAATCATAGAATCACAGAATGGTAGGGGCTGGAAGGGACTTTGGAGGTCATCTAGTCCAACCCCCCTATAGAAGCAGGTTCACCTAGATCAGGTCACATAGGAACGTGTCCACAGTTACATACACAACAATTGTGGGGATAGTTGATTGCAAGGGAAACAGGATCTGACTGCATTTGTTGCTGCAGTATCACAGAATGGTAGGGATTGGAAGGGACCTTTAGAAATCATCTAGTCCAATCCCCCTGCTAAAGCAGGTTCACCTAGATCAGGTCACACAGGAATACTTCCAGGTGGGTTTTGAAAACCTCCACACCCTCCCTGAGCAGACTGTGCCAGGGCTCCCTCACCCTTACAGTAAAATAGTTCTTCCTTATGTTTTTTTGTGTTCCAGCTTTTGTCCATTACCCCTTTGTCCTGTCACTTGAGACAACAGAAAAAAGTGCCACCCCATTCTCTTGACAGACACCTTTTAAATGCTTGTCCCCTCCTCGATCTCCTCCAGGCTGAACAGTCCCAGATGTTGCAGCCTTTCCTCAGAAAGAAGATGTTCCAGTCCCCTGATCATCTTGGTGGCCCTGTGCTGGACTCTCTCCAGCAGTTCCCTGTCCCTCTTGAGCTGGGGAGCCCAGAACTGGACACAGGACTCCAGATGAGGCCTCACCAGGGCGGAGCAGAGGGTGAGCAGAACCTGCCTCCACCTGCTGCCCACACTCTTGTTGATGCATCCCAGGATGCTATTGGCCTTCTGTGTTATAAACATTTTGGGAATGAACTGGGAAGCCAAGGTACCAAAATGTAAAACATACGAGATAAACCCAGTATTTTTAAACAGTAGGTTCCATTTTGTTAGTGTAATATTTCTCTTGCCTTTAAAAACCAACTCTGCCAGTCTTTCTTGCATTACATACAGATATAGCGACCACAAGAAAATCCAGATCCGAACGACATACAGGAATCCAAACTCTGGTTTCCATTATGAGTCAGTCACAAACTTATCAATGCTATTTGGGTACCAGTATTTGGATAACAGACGTGCTTGGTGATGGTTCAAAAAGCCCGTGTGCCCAATCCCCACTTGGCTCCAAGCTCCTTTCACTCTGTGCCGATCCCCTTCCCGCACGAGCGTGACCTGGTTCACACCGAGGTCACTCCGAATTTCAACACGGGGCAGATAGAATAATACAACCTAAACCAGACATCTTCACTTCACTCTGCCTTTACACCACAGAGTTCACAGTCATTTTAAAACGTCGGCCAGAGAGATAAACAGCAGTTATGGTGCCTTTCAGAAGCATGTGCTACGGGCAGAGGTGTACACAGAGCACGTTGCTGCGTTTTCCATCTGGCTGCCCTCAGCTACCTGGAGCTGTATCTCCTGTAGTGTGTTGTACAGAACAGAGTACGTGCACTTTGTATGCAGTGGCGTAACGGGCACGTAGCGTGCTAATGAAAGCATTACAAACGCTGCACAGCTTATTTTTATCTCTCTGTCCTTCTCATTGTAGTGCTTTTATCTCTCACGCCAATACAAAGTTATTCTCGTGTCTCTAAGAAAAACAAGGCAACAAGGAGGCTCAGTCCTGCTAGCGTTTAAACACATGACAAGTCCTCTTACACACTGTGGGACTTAACCCTATAGTGCAGAACTGGACCCTGAACAGCGCTTGTGAGCAAGGCTTTACGTTAACAGTACTTGGCAAGGGAAAGCCAAGTTTCTGAGTCAAGTTCTCCAGTGGGGTGCAGCCACATGTAGCTTAGCTAGGAAAAATAGGGGTAAAACTAACTAATGGAACTAAAGCGCTTGACTCAAGTGGACAATCGTGTAAAATGCAAGCCGGGGAGAACTAGGCTTTTGAAAAGTAACGGTGTATTTGTGGTTACACTCAAAAGCTCGATCTTTTTGTGTGTTGGAGCACGGTATTTGCATCATTTCTCTGTAGTTTTGGAGACTTGGAGCAGAGCAGCCCGGCAGAGCTGCTGCAGTTTCAGGAGAAGACATCAGTGAAGTAACTTCACAGAAATCGCTTCCTCTCCAGAAGATAATCAGCTGTCTGCAGGGAAAAGGGGGAAACAAAGGGTGAAAACGTACTGTAAAATCTGGCACAGACGCAGGGGAAGAAAAAAAACCCCAACAAACGTGCACGCGTTAATTACTGAACGTGCTTTTGTTAGCAGCAGGTCACCATCGGTTCTTTATCGACATTTACCGCGAATGCAATTTCTTTTTCAAGACCACCGACCCTGGAAAATGTAACCTTCTAGTTACCCGACGCCCTTTTAATCAGAGACGTCTCCAGAGATGACAATCTTAACTGTGACTCATTCATTCTCTTAACTTTGCTTTTTAACAGCCGCCTTTCACCTTCATGCCTCTCCGTCTCAGCGGCGGCTTGAGTAACCCGGGCTTGTAGGCAGCGCTTGACCCCGTTTATTCCCCCCAGCTGCATTTCGCGTCTCGTGGCATTTTAGGGTCTCGCTGGTTGCCGGCACCGGGACAATTCGGCAGGAATCGCGGCTTTCCACTCGACGGAGGGAACCAGGGTGCCGAGGCTCGGGGTGGGAGAGGGCTTGGAGCACGGGCAGCTCGCAGGCGCTTGGGAACGCTCGGCGGGGTTTTGTTGTTTGTTGTTGTTGTTTGTTGTTGTTGTTGGTTAGTCTCGGGAGCACTTTATCGACTCGTGTGATGTTCGGCAGGGCTGACTCATGACTGTTGGACGCTTGCGGTCGGCAAGATAAAGTAGGATGAGGTTTCTCCGGGAGGAGGAGGAGGAAGAGGAAGGGGGAGGGAAGGGGATGGGGGAGGCGGAGAGCGCCGAGTCTCACCAGGACCAACAAGCGGGGCAAGCCAAAGGCTGCCCCGGGTGCGTGATGTTTACCCCGACAACCCCACCACGCTCTGCCCACGGACCTGGCGTGGCCAGGCTCGGGGAGGGGGAAGAGACGCGCACACCCCCGCAGCGCAGCTCTCGCCATCGCTATAGCCGGAGCCGTGCCGTGCC
>WBNH01003317.1:71207-120781 GCA_013401255.1 Urocolius indicus
CCCTCCCTTCCCCCTTTATTTTTTTCTCCGCAAGACTTTGGCTCTGGAAGCAGCTGGTTCAAAGCAATCGCCATGTGATGAGCGGCTGGGTCGTGTGTTTTTTTGTTTTGGGGGGGGGAGGGTGCACGTTTTCGACCGCGGAGAAATATTAATAAGAATTTCCGAAACAACAGCAGCAAGAGCAAAACCTCCCCCCTTCCCCCCCCACTCCCCAAATCTCCTCAGCCGCAACAGCCTCCCCTCTCCCCCGACAGTCCCCCACCACCCCGGCCCTTTCTACCCTGCCCCACGTTCCTTCTTCCCCCTCCATCCCCTGGCAAGCTGCAACGAGAGGGTCGAGCCCCGAAAGTTGCGCGGAGGCGAGGTGAGTGCGCCTTTCCCGCGGCTCGGCAGCTCGGCTGGGGAAGGGGAAAGAGGGGGGAGCGGGGGTTGGAGGTGAAGTTTTGGGGTAGAAGGGGAGGGGAGGGGAGTGGAGGGACGGGGCAGTGGTTTTCCCCTCTCGTCCTCGCCTCGCAGCTGTTGCGCGGAGTTAGGCCGGGGAGGGAGCTGCCCCCTGCCCCGCTCCCGGAGCGGCCGCGGGTTTTCGCAGGAGCGCTCCGTGCTTATTCCTTTCAAGTGGGAAACGCGCGTTGCGTAACGAGGAGCGCGCGGGCAGGAGCCCAAAGTGTCCCCCGTGGGGCTTCGCTCCCCACACCGCACCATCACCCGGTCTGGGACCCCCAGGCATTCCCCCCCCACCCCGGCTCTCCCACCGCCGTGGCCACTTGCGAGCCGCACGGGGCGAGCATCCCCGAGCATGTGCCGACCCCACCGTACCCCATCCACCCCTCCCCTCCTTGGTTTTGTAGGTTTGGAGTAGAGGGAGAGATGTGAACTCCGATAACAGTTTCTTGGATCGTGAGAACGTAAGCGTGTAGGCAAAGGCAGCGCGCCGCGAAGACGCTTGGCTGTCATGAAAGACGCGAAGTGTGAAATCATGCCTCTCCTTTTGTGGAGCAGGCTATTTTTGTAATGCGGCGGGGTGTCTTTGCTCAAAACGCTTCGGTTGCCGTGAGATCATCGTGCCCTTGTTGCCGAAACCCCCGGGGCAGCTCCGGAGTAAACCGCGTGGTGGTTTTCTTTTTTCATTCCTTAATAATAAACGTTGATGCAGGGGGGGGTAACATCTCATTAGAATTTACTCTTTAAAAGGGGGTTTTGGAAAGACTGAGAAACGAACGAGGCTGCTGTTTGCTCTAGTCGAAGCCGCGGCGGTGTTTTCATGGTGAAAGCCCGTTTCTGAAGACTTTGTAACTGTCCCTAAACTTGTGCACGTTTTAATTTGGTGTTCTGGGGCTCGAGCTAGAGACAAGTCGTGTGTGGGTTTCTTTTTTTTTTCAGGCTGGGGATTGTCTGAGGTTCGGTTGTAGATGGTGGAATGCTCTGCAGTTGGGAGAGAGTGGTGGTGGTGGTGGTGCTTGGGTGGTAAATTGACTTCTTCAGGTATGTAAATACTGAAATTTGAGATAATTGCGTTTGATTGAGACGGATTGAAGGAAATCAATGAGGTTGTGCGTTGAGCTGCTGTCTGTGGAGCTGTTGGAGAGGCTGCTTGGAACGCTGTTTTCAGGCTGTTGCTACGTCTGAAAGACAGAAATCAAATTCCACTTCAGATGCCTTTTGTATCCACCTGCCTGTCCCCAGCCACTGGGATCTGGGTACTCGTGCTACAAAATGGATCTGGCGTCCTACTTCCCTGCGGTGTATTGAACCTGTGCTTTTCAGCATCGTTTCTCACATTTGACCCCCCTCCAGCTTCAAAGGCTCGTTCTGAAGGTGCTCTGGAAGAAATGGAAGGAAGCTGTGACTAACTGGAAAAGTGAAGGATTGAAAAATGGGGATTGTAAGTCCTGTTTTCTGGTCAGTTTGCTCCGTAATGCTGGGCGAGCCCTTCAAACAGACGTACGCCAGTGTGTGCTGAGCTGTCAAGTGGGCAGGAAAGGTCCCTGGTGATTTTGAAGATAGGGTTGGTTGTCAGGATGTTTACTGACCTCATGCAGGAGTCCGCAGAGGCAAAGTGTGTGCGCTGCTGTGCAGTGCTGGGCGACTCTGCTGTGGAATTTGGGGTGAAACAACTAAAATGTTGACAACTTTTCCAGTTGCAGAGATTGCACGCGGCAGATGCTGATGGATCCCAACTAGTTAATCATTGGCAATTGTTTATGCCCAGATCTCTCACACTGGGAACCAGTGCTAGGACAGGTATTCCTGGTTCTTTTCTGACCCGCAGGCACATCTGGAACATCTGTTGGTATTAATGTTATGCACGCTGGCAGGATGCACGGGTGGTGTAGGTGGGACATCCTCCGCTCCTTCCGTCTCTGCTTTCTGTTGTTCATTTTGCAGCAAGAAAACATTGGCTGTTCGCTCTTCTATGCTGGGCAGGAAGGAAAGTTAGAGAGATAGCACCCGAATTGCCAGCTGAAGAATAGCAGTCCAAATCCCAATAAATAGGCATCGATTGACCTGACTCTTGTAGTGTGAGGAGAGGCTGGTAAGTGTTTGAAATCGTAGAAGGCCTCGCAGATGCACTAAAATTAATTGGTTTAATAAAAATCTCCATAGTACTTGACAATTTTACGTACCTCTTTCTGCATGTGCATAATTAATGACAGAGAGAGACGAAAACAAAACTCTGTGTCCATGATGTGCAGCGTGGAATGTGAGACAGAAGTTGCTTGCGCTTGCTTGTTTTCAAACTTTGATGATTTTTTTTTTGTGTTGTTCTGAAGGGCAAAGGCTATTTTTCTGAACAAGGCTGTGGTATGTTTGCCAGTTAGTTCTTTTCCTCTAGGTTTTCTCCAAAAATACCACTAGCCGTGAAAAAAAAAACCCACCCTAATCCAAGAAGAATAAAAGATATTTCCTCATGGTGTGCCTGTGACGTTCTTTTCGTGTAGGACTTTGTGTACCCTCAGATAAAGAGGAGATCTCTTAGAGCGTAGCTAAGAGGTGTTTATTGCACTAAGGTGAAAAATGAGATGTGTGGCTTTAATATATGCAAAGTAATCATTTCAGCAGTGATGACGTTTTTATGTCATGAACTGTTGGTGTAAATTGAATAGCATTTATTGTGTGACATGAAGAGAGTCTCTTGTGATTTTAATTTAGGTGGTATGAACACGGTTTATGTATTCAAATCAAAGTGTACGTGCCTCTTTACTCAAAGGAATGCTCTCTGAATGGCTTCTTAGTTTACAAGTTGCGTGAACATGCCTGTAGTGTTTAAGCAGACCTGGCTTAGGTTTGGAGGCGTGCATGCTTCCTTCTTTCACCTCTGAATTTCCAGCTCGGCTCATCTTGTGCGTGATGGTGGTGTATTAGTGGTTGCTGAGTTGAACCGTTAAGGGAAATCTGCCAATCTCATTAACGTCTAGAAGAAAATGTAGACTTGGACTTAAGACAGAGCTTTAAGTTTGAGTTAGTCCTGTTGCTTTTGGTAATTCTCTTGGCTACAGATGCTTCAAGAGAATGTGGAAAACAGCCTGTCTGATATCGCGGATCTTTACTGATATTTGAGTAGATGCCTAAATGACTTTGTTGTAGTGGCTGAATGGGCAGTAGATTTTTAACCCCAGGACCTTCCTAACGGTGTTTTTTGTTTTTCAGAATAGTACTCAAACTGCTTATTCAGCTTTTTAACAAAAAAAAAAAAAAAAAGGTCATCTTTCCTATAAAATTCAGCCCAGGAGTCATTAGATCTGGCAGCTGGCTGAATAATACGCGTTCATTTGAAGCTTGCATGGAGGAGATGTAAAATGTATGAATGTAGCCAGCTGAGTTGCAACGTGTTTGTTTTGCTTTTTAGTTAGGCAGAAGCATCTTTGTAGTGGATTGAAAAGAGCACTACTTACCGTGCCACTCTTGGACTATGAATTGTAATTTTAAAGCAGGCGAGCGGTGGAATGCATACAAATGCCTTTGTAGGCAGGGATGGACTCGAGGCTCCTCGGTTACTAGAACTGATGGTATTGATCAAAGAATAACCACATGTTCAGGACAGGTAAATAAAAAGCAACGAGGGAATAAGCTTGGGAAAACCGTTATTCTAAAAGTTTACATGTATGGCAGAACTTCGACCTGTCAAAAATTGGGCTTGGAAGACTCCCCTTCTTGATTTTATTGATCTTGATGCAGAAAGAGCCACAGCAACAAGCTGAAGAACAGCAGCTGTGCTGCACTGGCGTCTCAGCAGATCAATAGACGTGTCCGTGTTTTACTTGAAACAGGTTGCTGACAAAAACCTCCTAATGTGGCGGGGGCTGAACTGCAGCTCCTGAGTGGATGAGAGGGCTGCCAGGCGTGCATCCCCTCCATCCATAACCTCTCATCCCTTCCCTAGTCTCCTCTGCCTCTGCTCCCCCTTTGCCATTTGCACCTGCTTGGTGCAAACCTGTCCTCAGAGCAAGCTGGGACGCTTCAGAATTCAGTACATCAGAGGAAGAAGAGGAGGAGTAGGAGGAGATGGTGGTGGTTGCAGGGTCAAGAGGTGCCGAGACATGAGGTATGCCCTGTTCTTTTTAGTGAGAAAGAAGACCTAAAGGATCAGACCCTCCCAGATTTATTCATTTGTTGTGCAGTTTGCGTACAGCTTGACCAATAACTTTCTCTGCTCTTTTTTTTTTTTTTTTTTTTTTTTTTTTAATCAAATGGCTTGAAAAGTCCTTGGGAATGAAAGATCTGTGAATTTCCCATTTACCTCCATTAAGAGTTGAAATGAAATGGAATCTGGAAGCTTGTGTTTTGGCTCTCTAGCTGCTTTGAAAACACTTAGCAGGGCTGTGATGAGTAGGGGAGTTTTAGCACATGGGTTCAAAAGAAATCTCCCCACTCAGAAAAACAGGAACTGTTCACTGCCTCCTCACCGTGCAGGGCTGTGGAAGAGCAATTCTGTTCTTTGAAAAGAGGAAAAGCAAGTTATGTCTGTTTTAAACAAACAAAATGACCCTGGAGACTTAATCATAGCTACTTATTACAGCTGATGCCCACCGATGGTTTTGGGTTGGTGTTTTTTTTTTTTTGTCTTTATTAGTGATCTCTTTAAAAATTAAACCTGAACTAGGAAAACAGGAACCGTAGGTGTGGAGGTGTTCCTTTACACCGATTTGCATGCAGCCTGTTTTTTGTTTAGTGGATAGGTGTGTTCAGTGTATGCAAGAGCAATTGAAACATGTCAGCAGTTTCCTACAAGCTGCTCTTGCTGACTCACGTGTCTGGTGCAGCTCGGAGCTACCCTCACTGTAAACTATCCACAATAGGAGGTGCCGGGCAGAGAGACCATCAGTGCTCAGCCGTTGTTCAAAGGTTATTTCAAGTTCTCTGGTCACTGCTTCACTGGGGTTTTCTTCCCTAGTAATATCAAAATGCTCTTGTCATTATTTCGCTAGGCTGCTGTTCTGCTAAGTGCCCGGTGTAAAGCAGATATTTCATTGCACCGCTGCTGAGGTTGTGCTCAGAGTGATGCTACGGGTGTTCAGCAGGATGAAACCTCTGAGGTTCACTTTGTTTGGGTTTCTTTTTTTCTTTGTAAATGGGGCATTACCAAAAAAAAAAACCAAAAAATCCCCCCAACTGCTCCTCCAAATCAGGATATGGTGAGTTCAGAGTATAGGTTTTATTTTCCCTTGCCAATTGCAAGCTGTACAGTCTCCTGCCCTCCACCCCCTTTTTACAGCTGGAATCTTCTTTAGAGCCACCAAGGAATTCTGATTAAACTCTAAAAGCCCGTGTTTAGCTGTCTTCAATGTTCAGAATTCTGCTGTTTCTTGGTGTGTTGTTTTATCTCCTGTGTGACAATATCACTGGCCGTTAGGGTTAAAGGATTCCTTTATTTGCCTGAAGATGAAAACTTGCGCTCTTGCACAACTGCTTCTTTCTTTATTTACAGACTCTATTTTGATTACTCATAAGGATCCTAAAGTGATAGCTTCTGCTGACTGATGATTTTGAGCTGATATTGTTGAGGGTGGGTTTTTTTTCCCTTCCCTCCTTTCTTTTTCCTTTCTTAGTTGATCACAAAAGCCTTTGCAGAATGAATTGTCCGTCAGCGGTTCTAGATTTGCCATCACCAAGTTTAGATTCCTAGTTCTCTTTCAGGTATTTTTTTCTTCTTGTTTGTGGAATGGGGTGAAAAATGATGTGGTAAACAAAATCAGCTGGTGCAAAACAAGCTCTAATAACAAAAAAAAAAAAGGTGAGTTCTTGTCACTTGTTTTGTTTTTAGTCAACTACTTCGACCAGTGATGAATAGAAAACCACATCGAGGGCTTTGTAACACACGAAGAAAATGGGTGTTCTTGGTTTCCGCCAATACAAATGACTCATCAGTATCAGTAGGGTTTCTACTTCTAATAATAAAACTGTGGAAGACCTTAAAATCGTGTGGGTTTGGCCCCCAGTTGTAGTGAAAGGTTGGAAAATATTACTTTGAGCTTTCTTTTGTTTGTTTATTTTTAAACTTAGGGAAGCTTTAGCGATTTACAGTGCAACAGTGGAAGATCTTATACTCTCCAAAGAAAAAAACCCTCTTAATCTTACCACTGCATGCAATGGTAAAACCTTCCTGTCTCCCGTGTCCTCACTGTTTTGCATTTCACTGCAGTGAGTATTGCCGACGCTCAGCCTTGGTGTCAGAGATGCACATCTGGAAAATATAATCTATTTATGTCAAGTGGGGGAAAGGCTTGGCACACTACCTCGTCTTGCCGAGCTGCTGTTCTCCACCTCTCTTCCACCTCCGGTTAAAGAGAGGGCAGTTGAAGTTGCTGATTGACCTGCGTTGCTGTTCGAGCTGAGGTCAGAAGATCCGGAGAGGAAAGTACACAGAAAATCAGAGTGGAAGAATAAACGACAACTGCAGGATGTGTCTGTCGTTACCCAGGAGGAAACACACGTCTTCCAGTACTGAAAGTGATACTGAAAAAAAAGGGGCAAATCGGAAAGTGAACTATTAAATTCCTCTTTTGTTTTGGTTTTTTTTTCAAGTAACAGTTTTCAAATGTACTGGCATCCTTTTAGCTGTTCACCTGAGAGGCCGAAACCTTTTCCTAAGGTCTCTGCCCTGTGTTCAGTGTAACGAAGTAACCCCCAGCACCTACTGCAACTTGTTTGCAAGGGTACCTTGTAGAATGGGAGGTTTTGCTTTCACCTAAGCAGAGTGTGCCCTCCCCGCAGTTTTAGTACATCAGGTTTTAACTGTTTCGTGCAGGGTAGTCTGTTTTTAATGGTAACCCAATCAGTGTCTGCTGATCTGCTGCATTAATTTATAGTGTTGCTGCCTGCTTTCAGATGCCTGTGTTATAAGATCTAAAGACTATAAATGAGGCAGAGCTAGTATTTCCTTCCCCGTTAGAGTGAAAACCCAGACATTTATGAAACAGCCGTGTTTATTTTTCTCTGTTGTTGCAATATTTATACTAGCAAGTTATTCCTTATAAGGATGTGATGTTCCTTTGTTTCTTACTATTCTATTTTAAAAGCAGGGTGTGCTTTTTACAGAATCCACTCTGGGGCAGATCTTCAGTAAATATAGACCTGTCCCAGCTCCCTTGCTGTCAGTGGGCATCTCTTACCATTAAATATTTAAACCATATTTATGTAGTTAATTTGGATTGGGCTGACATACTTTGAATGTGTTTGTTAGTTTCTTGTTTAACCAGGCTGTGATGGAGAATCTTTGTCTTGGAGCTTCTTACTGGGAGAAGCACACTAAAAATAGAGGCGCAGAAGCCTGTGGAGATATAACTTTGAAACATGTGAAAATCCAGTTGTTTGTTACATGGCAACAATAAGGGAGATTTTGCTTTTTTCAAATCGGTATAGCAGAAAAGGACAATTTCCAACTTACGGGATTTATTTAGGGACAGTTCTTACTGACGTTCACGGAAAGATAGTTGACAAAGTCTGCAAAATACGGTGCCAGTGGTTGTTCAGAGTTCAAGAGGACACAGGTTCAGTGCTCTGACTTCAGCTTGTCTTCAGAAAGTCATGCCATCAGAAGTGTCACAGGGGCTGGGTCATGGTGAATGAATAACATGTCTAAATCTCATCCATGTTCTAAGCTCTGCTGGCTCAGAAACAAGACTTGTGTCCATAATCTCTGAGGGCTGGGTCTGTGAAGGGCAACAGGCACTGTCACTACTGAATTTTGAGACTGTTTTTGCTCTGCAACATCTCCTCTGCTTTTCTTGTGCTTGCCCTGGCACCTGTCTCATCATGCAGTCGGCCAGCCCGGAGAGTTAAAGTGTTAGAACATTATTTATTGTATGTGTAGGGTTGTTTTTCTGCTGGTTGAGTTTAGTACAGGGTCTGGCGAGGACCTGGGTGAGTGATTAAATTAAACCAAGATTTGTTAAACGACCTGGAGCTGACCATAGAATACCTGGCCCCCATCACAGACAGCACCATGTCCTGTCTCCCAAAGGTCATTCTGGTGTTGCTTTTGTAATGTAGTGGTACCACTAACCTGGACCGTGGCAGTAAGGGCTTGCCAACAGAGCATGAGAGGTTTGAGCCAAGACAATTGAAAGAAACGTTAGAGGAAAGCAGAACTCTCAAGCAAGCCTTCTATGTTAACAAAATGCAAAAGTAGCTTCTTTTGCAGATATTCAAATAAATGTTGTTCCTACCTCATTGTGGTTGTTCCTGGCCTGATGTGACCTGGTCATGTCACCTGTCAGCTAGCTGTGTTGAGCTCTTGATAACTCGTCAGCTATAACTTCAGTTTAAAACCTGAGATGAACAGACCTGACAACTATGGAGAGCTACTTGAACCAGGTAACTACAATCCTAGACCTTCAGGTCTTCCTTGCAGCCTTTTATCACCCTGAGGATGACGGCAAACATGTACACTTAGAGATGTTGAGTAATGGATGGAATTTGCTTCAGGTGCAGAAGGGAGTCTCGCCTCATCATGAAGTAGAAGTTAGGAGCTGGTAACCCCTTGTGCAGCTGAGTGAAAACAGGAGGTCTTTCTTGGCTGTGCGCTTGCTGGACTTTGAGCTGAGTCAGCTTTCCAGCCTAGCATGTCAATTTACTGTCTTCTTATTCCCTGGCTAGTTTTCTAGACAATTTGATGAGTAAGACCTCAAGTCCAAAGAGCAGCAGAGCTAAAGCTAAGGAGACAGAGGGGAGCAGTGGGGGATGCAAGACCTTTGCCAAGTTGGCAAACCCACGTGACCTCGAGCTGCGGCACACAGCTTCACCCTCCGAGGCTGCTGGAACCGATCAGCTGCGGTGTGGAAGGAGGCACTAATTCTGTTCTCCTGTGTTACTTGTGGTGATTTTACACAAAGCTGAGTTCTGGCCATGCATATTAGGCAAACTTGTAGGCAGAACTTGACTAGTGAAAATCAAAGCGTCTGCAGAGTTGTGGTTAGGTCCTGCTTTTGAGCTGGGAAACCTGCCTTCTGCTTCAGGTCAACTTCAGGTGCCTGCTGTGCCTGAGGTACTTGTGTGCTGAACCTGTAACCCAACAAATGCTTCTGACTCCACTCAGTGATGTAATAACTTCATTGCCAATCCCTTCATTTATTCCTGTAACTTACTAAATGTGTACTGAGGGGAAGTGCAGTGCAGGTGCAGGACTCTTTTTTTTTTTGCAGAAATCCAAATTAATTGACGGTGTGGAGTAATCGTGAGGCATGTCAGTGAGCTAACTCCGGTGTAAAACTCACAGGAAATTATAGAGCTCTTGTGTAGTTTGTTGTAGGTGGAAGTTCATGGGCAGTGCAAATAGAAACACTCTGCAAGGAATTTTCTTGTTTGTCTCTTTCCCCTTTCTTGTTCCTCTTCATTTGTCTTATTATTAGACTAAAAGTAGTCTGTGATTCATTCAGCAATCTTGTTTCTTGGACAGTTAGTCATCTGCCAATTTGTGTTAACTTTCCACTTTGTTCAGAAAGTGAGTAATGCCTAATGTACTAACCACCAAATTCCAAGCTTAAAAAGCTGTGAGCATCACTCAAATTGTTTCCAAACTTTCTCTTCAAAAATTTCTACCATTCTGTAAGATCAAAGCAAGTAAGGTTTGGCGTGCAGTGCAGTTACAGCTACAGTCCAATTGTTTTGTCTAGCAAGAGTTATTAAAGCAAAGCTCAAGGATGCAAATACAATGCACAAGTTCTTAAACACCAGCTCCTGTATTACCTAATCAGTGTAATGCTGCTTGTTTTCCTTTGCAGCTCCTATTTTCAGGAGATAAATGTTGCCTCCCTATTTCCCTCTTTCCCTTCCCAGACTGCCACGACTTTGGTTTATATCGTTCCCTACCTCAACAAATTGTGATGCTATCGAGACTAATTTAGTGAAAGTAGCTCACAAAGGAATGCTGGAATTGATATTAGCTGCCTGCTGCAAATGTTTCTGATACTTTTAATGTTTCTTTTTGGTGGAAGGAAAAAAAAATGATTGTGCTGTTAAAGTGTTATCTATATAGAACTTGAAGCTATAAAGTCTTCCTATAGCAGTCAGATAGGTATTTTGGATCTCAAGGCGATGCCAGTCATTTCTGAAGATTAACATAGTGCTTGTTTGAATCACTTGAGAGATTGTTTGTTTTGTTTTTTTTTTTTTTCTTTAACTACTTTTTTCTTAGGGAAACTGAAGTAATGTAAAAAGTAGCAAGGTCGGTAATGTCATGGGAGTGCTTTTATAGGACCAAAGTCTTTACAGTCTGCTCTAAAATAACATGAAAGGGCCAACTAGTGTACTCAGCAGCAAAGGAATTCAAAGTGCAGGAGAGACCTGAGTGCTATATGGGGAGGGTGTGTGTGCATGGGGTGGGGATAGGGTGAGGTGGTGGTAGTAGACACGGGGACCCAAAGTGGTCTGCTTGGCTTGAAACTTTCCTTGTTCCTTCTGCAGGCACCTGTGTGCAGTTGTCCCTCACCCCTGCAACTGTGTGATTATCCTGTGGTGCAGATGGCTTTAGGGTGTCCCCAGTGCCAGTTCTGTAAACTGGCGATGCAAAAGCCAATAGCCTTTGGTGGCAGGGTCGGTAGGCACCCTGTGGCCACCTCTCACCACAGTGTAGCAAGGTCAAAGCAGAAGTCTGTCGTGCTCTCACTGTTGTCAGAATAGGAATGATTTGCTCATGAGAAAAGGTAGGAGAAGATCCATTTCTCCATTCCTAGAATACAATTTTGGTCCATGTACTTACCTGAAATGTCCTGGTAGCTGTGTCCTGGTGTGGAGAATTATGGCTTATAAAAGGTATTTCTTTGCAGTCTGGCTTTGCAGACCAGCAAGTTTTAATAGTTTAGTTATACTTTGGACAAGCAGCCGTACTGGGGATGCTTCTTTGAACACCAGCCTTTGAGATTTGCCCATCCTGCTTAGCTGCAGATTCTCCAGTGTTAAGAGTGTTAGTTAGTACACTTGCCTCTTCAGACTGATTGCAATAATCGTAGTTAAAAAATTTCTTGTTTCTGCCTTCATCTTAGTTTTAGCTGTTGAGCTTTACTTTTCAGCAGTGATGCTGGATTAGAGTTTGAAAATGTCATGGATCTGTCTGCTTCTGAATTGGCAAAAGCATGAGTGGAGCTTTCACTCGCATTTGGTTGAAAGGCACCTAGGAAACAAGCAGTTCGAGTGCTGATTTCAAACAAGAAACCCCCTTAACCACGTAGGATTGCATGTGGAGGGACCCAAAAGCTGTACCAGGGTAGCCTGAGAAACTCTCAAGATGCATGTATTATGAAATTTTCTCCTTTGTTTTCCAAAATTAAAACCTTCACCTTCCTAGGAGACCTGTGATGGTGGTGCAGGCTGCCTCTCCTGGGCTCACCAGAGGGAGGGGGGGAGCTGCCAATGGGCATCCAGTCAGCAGAGCCCATCTCTGCTCTCCTCCATGCCTCACAGACTGTCAGTGCCCACACCAGTGTTGCTTTTATGCTTCTGCTTTAAACCTTCAAAGCATTACAGAGCAGCTTTCCTCCTTGTTACTGTTGGGGCAGGGGGAGAAAAGAGCAAGGGCTGAGGTCGGTGGTGCAGGCTATTGGTTGAGTTTGGTGCACTCTGTGCATGTGTGATGTGAACAATGACTGATTCACCACCCAAAGCTGGTTTGGGTTTTGTTTGTGTGTGTGGTTGGGTTTTGTTGGGATTTCTTTTCGGTTTGTTGTTGTTTTAAGGAAGTAAACCCAGAGGTGAGAATTGGTGTCTCTCTTTTGGACTAAAGAACCAAAGCTGTGAGGCATGCCTTTGCTTCCAGCTTTTTGCTGCTGACCTCCATCAGTCCACGCTGGCTGACAGACCTTGAGCACTGAACTGATGCCAAAGGAGACAGGCATCTGCCTTTCACGGGAGTGTGCAGTGCATGAGGGATTACTTAATTGCTGAGTTTGACACTTTTGAGTTTCAAGTCTTGGATGAGGCAGAGGAGGCTGAAGTATTTACAGCCACACTTGGTCTAACTAACACCTGGCACAGCTGCAAGTTTTTTGGACTGTGGGGGAGGCAACCAGGTACCTGAGACCTTGTACTTGTTGAAACCCAGATAAGGGCAGCATTGACTGTTGCGAAGCCAAAATCCTGAGGAAATTATTCCTTCTTTTTCCCTGACCACATTCCATTTGCTTCCCAACTGCAAAGCTGAGGATGTTGCCATGAAATTGAGCACAGTGACGTGACTGTCCTGTACAGGAGAGGTGCCCAAGGAGGTGCAGCCAGGCAAGTGTTCTCCTGGGTATTTATAGAGGGGTGTCTCCTGCCCCAACTCGCTCTGCAGGTGTGCTGTCGGTTAAAGAAACCACGAGTTCAAGCGATTGCTGGCCTGAAACAGTTTACAAATAGCTTTTCTGTGTTTGTGTGTGTTTATTTTTAACTCCTTCCCCACCCATCGGACCCTCCCTGGCGTATTGGCGAGGCTGAAACGTCTCAAGGAGTGAAAATTGTTGTTGCAGAGTATGCAAAGCACCCCAAGAGTTTCCAGAGGACCCTCGGAAAGCGAGCTGCTTTCCTAAGGACAAAGATCCCTTCCCTCCCCAAGCCCCATTTGCACCCTTCTGCTGTGTTCTTATTTGGCATTTATGAGGGTAAGACTTTTTCTGTGACTGCTTGATTTTTTTTTTTTTCAGGGGGTGGGGTTGCAGGTTTGGGTTTGTTTTTTTTTCAGAGGGCTGACAGCTGATGAGGAGATACGGATAGCGATGTGTTTGAAGCCGGTGCAGGCAGGTTGCATTTCTGGTGCCTGTGAGAAGAGCCACGGAGCCAAGTCTTGCTGCCAGAGCATGGGCTCCCACTGCCCCCAGCAGCAACATGGTCCCTGTAGCCAGACACCCTCTCTCAGACACTTGATGTGTCACCTTTTTGCCCTAATTTTAGCTTATCGGATAGAAATGATCTCAACCATACTGCCACGTCTGAGCACGAGAGGAAATTTAGACACAACTTTCTCCCTTTCTTTTTTTTTTCTTCTATTTTTATTAACCCATGTCCAATCAATCACTTACGGAAAATTCTGGTAAAAAGGGTGAAATTTTCTTTTGCTGGGTGTTTTAAGCTCAAAACCACAGCTCCCAACACCCAGGATGTACTAGTGGTAATGCCCTGCTTACAGCCTTTTTCCAGCATCGTGTAGGTGTGGGTGGCAGGGGAGAAAGGGAAAGAGCACGAAAGGGGTGGAGGGGGTCTCTCTCACTTTTTCTGGTTTGCTGTTTAAAGTTGAAAAAGAGAAAAGGAAAGTCTGTCTGTCTGTCTGCCTGCAAAGTAGGTTAATCATCGCTGGTAGTCCATGTGTGTGTTTTCACATGTGTGCCGATGGCTGCGCGCATACTTTGCGGCTGGCGCAGCGTCGCTGGAAAGTATGTGGGAGCACGTCTGCTTCCTCTGAGGCTGGTACAGGTGGTCAGAGGGTTGAGGGGGGTGGAGGAGGAGATGCTTGGGGCGAGGTACGACACCCACTTCCTCTGGCTTGTGTTGTCGTGAGTGCGAAGCCGCTGCCTCGCTGACAGCCAGGCGGCTGCAGGTCGCGCCTGCGGTGCTCTGCCTTTGCTTTTACTGGTTTGCTGTTGTAGGTTTATGACTAAGGTTGTGGTTTGATATGCCCTTTTTAGGTATGCGAGATGTTTAAAATTATCTGCTGTTGCAATTCTTCTCTTTTTTCTTTTTTTCCGCCTTTAAAAGTTTCCACAACTTTTCGAAGGCAAGCAGCCTTACGCGAGAAGCATGGCTTTGCTTTAAAAGAAACAGAAAAAGCTTTCCCTGTTTGTTACTCCTCAGCTGCAAGTATGTGTTATTTTGCCTTTCAAAGTTCTTGAGATTAAATGATTTCAGAGCCCTGACGGTTTAAATATCTAATGCAGGCTGTTGGTGAGCCTTAAACCTAAATGAAAAAGACAAGATGCCTTTCTTCTGCAGCCATACCCCAAAAGCTTGGTGTTAACGTTTGCAAGTACAGATTCGTTTCCTTGTAATTTGGAAATCTTTTCTCGAGGGCCTGTAATTTTCCTTAACTGTTCAGGTGCTGCTTAATGCCCTGGATGTTTGTTGAGAGTATTGCATGTGTGTACATATTCCCTTACGTTTCAGGTGAAGCACTGTAGCCTAGCAAGCTACGCTATCATGCTCATGGTGAAGATAAGCTTGCACGTGCTGGCTTGGGGAGGAGGTGGGAACGAAAGGGGACAGACCTATGCTTGTTCATACATCAGATTGGTTTAACGCCCTCCTTTCTTTGCAGATTATGTAGCTTTAGTGCCTACTTATTGCCTTTTTATTCAGTTTGTGTCTCGTTGTGCCCTGGAGCAGGAATCTTACCTACTCCTCTCCTTATTGAAGAAAAGGGAGTTTTCTCCTCTGAAGATAATAAACTAACCATGAGCCAGCAATGTGCCCTCATGGCCAAGAAGGCCAGTGGCAGCCTGGGATGCATTAAGAAGAGTGTGGGCAGCAGGTTGAGGGAGGTTCTCCTCCCCTTCTAATCTGCCCTGGTGGGGCCTCATCTGGAGTCCTGTGTCCAGTTCTGGGCTCCTCAGCTCAAGAGGGTCAGGGAACTGCTGGAGAGAGACCAGCACAGGGCCACCAAGATGATCAGGGGACTGGAACATCTTCTTTATGAGGAAAGGCTGTGGGAACTGGGGCTGTTTAGTCTGGAAGAGACTGAGGGGGGGATCTTACTAACATTTACAAATATCTAAAGGGTGGGTGTCAGGAGATTGGGGCAGCACTTTTTTCGATGGTATCTAGCAACAGGACAAGGGGTAATGGAATTAAGCTGGAACACAAAAAATTCCATTAAAACATAAGAGAAACTGCTTTACTGTGAGGTGAGGGAGCCCTGGCACAGGCTGCCCAGGGACAGTGTGGAGGCTCCTTCCTTGGAGGTCTTCAAGACCCTCCTGGACATGTTCCTGTGTGACCTGAGCAGGGTGGTTGGACAAGATGATCTCTAAAGGTCCCTTCCAACCCTATCATTCTGTGATTATAAGATACCTGGAATATGAGACATCAGCTTGTGGTTTACAGGAGCTCTAAAATCTCTGCTCCAGGGGAGCTTGAGTGAGAGGAACTGTCAAATGTAGCTATTATATATCAAGCAGAAGTCATTGTTAATTGAGACTGCAACCAAAGGACGCAACAGCAGTTCTATACTATGTGCTCAACACTTTTTAAAACATATGCAGCCATCGTGGAAGTGTTAAGGCTTCATACATGTTTTGAAAAGGAACAAATGCAGGGAAATCTAACGCCCCATAAAGATGTGGCAAAATATGTGAATCAGTAGCAAAGCCATACAGAACTGAATCGATTTAATTTGGGAAAAGGTGCTGAAAGTCTTATAGCACTTTGGCTCAAGTTCATCTCCTGCAGAAAGACTGCCTAGCTGTTGTTTCTTGTGTAATTATTTGCTTTGGACTTGAGGTGGCTGGTCTTTGCAACCGCACAGTCTGCTTGCCAAAGACCTTGTGTAGATCTGTCTCCCCTGTATCCCTCTTTGAGTGCTGCAGGAACTCTAGGAGCAGCTCAAGCAGAAGGTGCCAGTCCTTCTCCAGGGGATTTGATGCTCAGTGCTGCCTTGCTGGTAGTCCTGGATGCTCAGCAGCTCCTGTGGACTTCATCATTCTCAGTGCTAGCAAAGTGAGGGCTGGTACCTACACCAGGGAGCTGTCTCACAGTCTGTGGGAATGGCCACAGAATTGCTCAGGAGGCAAAGACTGGCCACCTTGGTTTAGGGGCTGTTTGCAAAAAGCAACATGACGAGGGAGGTTGAATATAAATAGCCTTAAATGTTGTGCCCAACTGATAGGCTGGAATTACTTGATGAGAAAACAAGAGAGAAGGTGGTGGAAAGCCAAGAAGCAGCTGAGAAAAAAAAATCAGTAATTACACAAAGAGTGAAAAATGAGAAGGCAGTCAAAGCCCTGTCCTGTGTCACGTTGGAAAGGAGAACATTTAATTAAAACTCCCGTGTTGGAGTAGGTGATGTAGAAATTAAAACACATACCTGTTCCAAGTTGCTGCTTCCTCTGCAACCTCGCTTCAAAATTAACTCTACCCAAATAGGAGCTGCTTGCATACAGGAAACCATGTTTTTTGAGTAGAAGATACAGTAAAAAGACAGAGTGGGGCGTACATGTGCTTTTTGTGTGTGTGAAGGCAAAAGGAGAGGATATGCTGCCGTGTGTCATGAGTGAATCCATGTCACTTCTCTCCTATTTTTCAAAATGACTTCAGAAGGTGTTGTATCTTGAGAGCACAACACCGTGGCCTCAGCAGCTGGTGTGAGAGTTCCAACGTGCCATTTAAACTCTGCCAGTTTACTGTGCGTTTGGTGATGACAAAAAGAGACCGAACAGTTACAGGATGTTTTAAAACATTTGAGTTCCCAGCACAAGCATTTAGTTCAGCACACAGAACTTGCATGCTGACCAGAGACACGCAGCAAATACAGTTCTAATTTATTCTGGTGGGTTTTTTTTTTCTTTTAGAGGCCCTACTGGTAGACATAAATGAAGCAGATCAAGATCTCGCTGTGGTTGCAAGCTGTGGCAGAAAAATTAGCACCACTCTTTCCAGTGGAAGCAGAACAAAAATGTAAAGTCTGCCAATTAAATTGGAAACAGCTCTTAATTTTCCCCTCTCCTCCTCCTCTCCTCCAAAGGATAAATGGCTTACTCTTCTGGACGGAACTTTGTGTAATGACTCATAGTTTTATATGGATTAGTGTGAATATGTAGGTGAGGGAGACGCTGGTATCTAAGAAGCTATATATAGTGCCTAGGAGAAGTGTCCTGGAATGCAGAATAAATTAATGTTTGATCTATTTCTCGGAGTGAATTAATGGAAACATAAATGCAGAATATCTTCCTCCTTTTACTCCCTCCCCTCCCAGTTGTGCTTGGTAGATACAACGGAGGCTTGTGATGAACAGAGAATGTGCCTGTTGTCAATAGCTGAACTAGTCACTAAAGAGGGGTATCCCCTTTGCCCTGTCTGAAATGCACATGGACAGGACACCAAGAACCAGAAAGCTGACATTGCAGACACCAGTAGTAAGCACGCGAAGTTTCTGTGGTACCACTTGTGAAGTGGTTATTGTTCCAGTAGATTTCCAGCAGGGAAAGAAACACCCTTCCACCTCTTTGCTTCAATTCTCTTTGGTCAAAAAATGCTGTTCTGTGCCTTGCTATGAGCAGAAGCCAGAGGAAAGAACATCACATGCCTTGCTTTTCTGGCTGAACCTTACCATGCCTTCTGTTAGAGTGTGTCATAATCATACCTGCTGCTGTAAAGCCATAGGTAGGGCAGCCATTTGTGCTGGGCTAAGCCAAAATCTCATGACTCTACAGTCATCTACAGCTGGTTAACATAAGCTGCAAGTGTGGGTTCAAGTGGGTCTTCTCCAGAGGGCTGTGAGTCTCAGGGCTCCTATTTCACTCAGCACAGCAGTTAATAGCAGGGAAGTGATTGTCCCCCTAGTGAGGCTACACCCTGAGTGCTGTGTTCAGTTCTGGGACTCGCACAAGAAAGACATTGAGGTGCTGGAGCATGTGTGTGGAATGAAACTGGTGAAGAGTCTGGAACACAAGTCTAATGAAGAGTGGCTAAGTGAGCTGGGGATGTTCAGCTTGGAGAAGAGGAGGATGAGTAGAGATCTTATTGCTATCTACAACTACCTGAAAGGAGGTTGTAGTGAGGTGGGGGATTGATCTCTTCTCCTTAGTAGCAAGCAATAGGAGAAGATGAAATGACCTCAAGTTGCACTGGAGGAAGTTTAGATCAGATATTCTGAAAAATTCTGCAACAAAAGCATTGCCAAGCATTGGAACAGGCTGCCCAGGGAGGTGGCAGAGTCCCCATCCCTGGAAATATTTAAAGGCCATGTAGATGAGATGCTCAGGGAAACGGCAGTGTGAGGTTTAGTGGATGGACTTAATGATCTTAAAGGTCTTTTCCAACGTCACTGATTCTATTATTCTAATAAAACCCCTATCAATGACAAATTCAGGTTAGGGAAAAAAAAAGTCAACTTTTAAAAAAAGATATTTCAAACTCAGCCATTTCAGTGTGTTGCTTGTAAGCAAGGGTGCAGAAATTTAAAGTGGAAGAAATAAAAGAGGTCAGTGGATTGAGGTAGAAGAGAAATGGGATCAAGCAGACAAGGGAAGATGAAAATGTGTTGACCTGGCATTGCTGAAGATGTCTGTAGTGAGGCCTTCACCCTTCAGTGGTGTTTTAGTCTGCAGCATTTACTCCCTGGGGAAAATAGTCTTCCATGTGGAGTCTCCACTAAGGGCAATAGGGAGATAGAAAACTGTTCTTACTTCCTGGTGTGACAGTTGTACCTTAAAATTAAGCCTTAAGTGAGGAACTGCCTGCTTTAAGCAGTTGTCAAAAAAAATCTGATGTCATTGGGTTATCTTTTTTTAGATTGTGGGTCCACCTAGATCAGGTCACACAGGAACGTGTCCAGGCGGGCCTTGAAGACCTCCAAGGAAGGATCCTCCACACCCTCCCTGGGCAGACTGTGCCAGGGCTCCCTCACCTCACAGTCAAATAGCTTTTCTTACATTTAAATGGAACTTTTTGTGTTCCAGCTTCATGCCATTACCCCTTGTCCTGTTACTAGGTACAACAGAAAAAAAGTGATGCCCCAGCCTCCTGACACCCACCATTTATATGTATTAATAAGATCTTTCCTAAATCTCCTCCAGACTAAACAACCCCAGATCCCGCAGCCTTTCCTCATAAGGAAGATGCTCCAGTTCCCTGATCATCTTGGTGGCCCTGTGCTGGCCTCTCTCCAGCAGTTCCCTGTCCCTCTTGAGCTGAGGAGCCCAGAACTGGACACAGGACTCCAGATGAGACCTCACCAGATATGGCAGAGGAGAGGGGGAGCAGAACCTCCCTTGACCTGCTGCCCACATTCTTCTTGATATTGCTGGTCTTCTCAGGGAAGACCCTGGCTGTGGAGTCTTCTCAGTTCTCTATAGGAGAGAACTTGAGTTTTCCCTTCCAGCAGGATGCCGTGCAATGCTTACTCTCAGGGTGCCACAATACCCTGGGAACATTTTTTCTGGAGAAGAAAAGCTTTTAATGTAAATACATTAAAAACATACAACCAACAACAACAACATGTGAGAAGCAGTTGCATCTTTTTAAGTGGAGAGGAATCCCACAGTGTCTTGAGAGTAGAAGATTTATTTGGTCATACGCAGCATCTCAGACCTCCCACTATCACATCGAGGAGGTCTGACTTCCATTTTATAACTAATACCTGGTGTGGAATAGAGTTATACAGAAATCTTATTGCCTAGAAACGCAAACATGGAGAAATCAAGAATTCGTGTCGTTTGGTGTAATTTCTTGAAAAGAGATTAGAACTCCAGTGTTTGTCTTGGATCCTCAGGGCAAGATGCAGGAGGGAACGATGAGAATACTTTATGATTAATAAATCTTTCTGCATATGTGCCTCTTGGCATTTAGTAGTCTTGGTGACCTGACTTTTTTATGTCATTTATGTCTTGTTGGCATTCTCGTCAGTGTTCTCCTGTGATGTAAGAATCTACCCTCAACCAGCAGGTCTCTTCTTGGCTGTGAGGTTTGTGGGCCCGTATACTATCCTTGGACTCCACTGATCAAGTAGGTTAGTGTTTCTGTTCCGTTCCTACTGTCACTTTTGTTCTCTGCTTTCATAGAATGACAGAATGGTAGGGGTTGGAAGGGACCTTTAAATATCATCCAGTCCAGCCCTCCTGCAGAAGCAGGTCCACCTAGATTGGGTCACACAGGAACGTGTCCAGGTGGGTCTGTTTTGGCACAAAACAATTCTAACAATACATAAAGCCATCTCCTTCACCTGGAAAACAGCATCCAGTTAAGACGGGGAGCAGCATTACACTGAAATTACCAGCCTAATTGAGAGCAGGTTAATTTGGTTGCTGTAGGAGCATAGCCACAACACTCACTGTTCAGTGGCTGTCAGGCCTGCAGCCCAGGCTGGCTCCCACACAGCTGTGACAGCAGTGTTTTGGTCCACACCAAAACAAAGGCCATAGGAAGAGGCACTCTTCAGCTCTCTTTCTTCAGCCTCGGAGGAGGAGAAACCCAAGGTAACAACACGTTGTTCCTGGTGCTTATATGAGAAAGGCAACCAGGAGGGAAAAGTGCTGTGCAGACCAAGCAGCACAGTCTGTTGCAATCATTTGGGTTTATTCCCTTACGAATCTGTGTGATTTTTATGGATAGGGAAGGGTTTGGCTTAGACATGGGACTGATCCTTCATCTCAGACAGTGTGAAGAACATCTGATGCTGAAGATAAGCAATTTCATCCTTTTGGAGTTCTCAACTGGTGGCAGGCCACTTATGGCACATCAATAGCTCTGCCTCCCCTAGGGTTTCTCCCTGCAGCTGCAGACCATGTGCTTGTGTGTATGTGTGTGTTCACCACAGACGTGAAGTATTTAAGCAGCTGGAAATCAGTGAATCGGTATAGGGGAAACGATTTCCCTTGGGCAGAGGAGCACCGTGTTAGAGCAGAGGCTCAGTTTGGCAGACCCTCCAGCTCTTCAGGGAACCAGTGCAAACGCTCTGCAGTGGCTTACCTGGGCTGGAGAAGGAAATCCCAGTTGCCAGATGTCATTGAAGCTGTCCTAGAGTTGTCCACCATACAGTGGACCACTGTTCTGTGATTCTGTCCATGTTTGCTCTGATGCTTTGACCAAAGTGTGAAGAGACTGGACAAGAACCATGAGGGTGAAGCATGAACTGACGTCTCTGTAGAACAAGAAGCAGGATTACAGAAAAATAGTGGTGTGTTGCAGGTGAAGCAGCAGCTCTCTAGTGACTGGAGCTGTGAGAACAGCATGCTTTTGCTCTTCTGGCAGTAGGGCTTAACGCTTCCTTTCCTGCCTCTCTTCTTACTTGGAGTGTAGTCAGAAGTAATCTGATCAACCTGCCAGAGGCCCTTCTTGCTTCTACCCAGCTGAAGAGGCAACCATAAAAGTTTCCCCATTCATTCCTAACTCTTTTTTCTTGGCTGCTGCTGTCTGAGCAAGTTCAGTCTGTACCAGTCTGTTTTCCTCATACACAGGCAGTCTGTCTGTGTAGTAAATATTTTTTTGTTTAACCCCTGGGTACAACTCGTTTTCTACAGTGATGCGTGTCGTTTTAACTAATCTTGCTTCAATTGAGGAAGTCATTGGGTAGATGGAGAGGTTTAATTTTCACTGAAGCCATTCAGGAAAAGCAGCTGGATTTCTGTTCTACATAAATCTCTATTCCACCCCGTACTTGACTAGTTTGGGAAGTGCTGTGGTGAGCACTTGACATGGTGAGTTCTGTCACAGCGCCGGTGGCTGGGTGCTCGTCAAAGAGGCTGCAGAGTGAAGTGTGCCTAAAAGTGTGGGGCACAGGGGGTGCCCCAGCTTCATTTTTATGGAGGAAGCCTTAGAGCTTTGCATGAACCTTTTCTGCATCTCCTAGGGGAGCGAGGCTCTCACTGACAAGCCTGGTGCCTTGGGGTGTAAGCATTCCACAAGAAGACTTTGGTTTCCAGCAGAGTGAGTGGAGCAGAAGAGATAGGATGGGGTAGGATTTGCAGTGATTGTCCAGTGTTAGTTTTCTTCAGCCTTGTCCAGAAACATCTGTAGCTCTGCTGCGTGAAGCTGATGGCGAGTTGGACCACGAGTGGGATCTGAGAAGGCATTTTCTTGTGTAGGGTATAAACCATGATACAGTTACTATTAAACACTGCCAGTATGTCCTCTGAATGTTACATTTGGAAGTCTCACCTAAACACGTGTAAATAAAAAGAGCCACTGTGTAGGCAACACTTACCTTCTACAGAAATACAAATTAGCAAAGCTAAATGCAGGGTATTGCATCTAGCAGAGCACTAGAGTGTGTCCAGTGGCATAGATAAGGCCCTGACATTGCTTGACAGCACATACACCACATTGACCTGTGCAGATAGCGGAGTAGAAGAGCTACAGTGAACATAAGCACAAAAGCTTCCCTTCCCTGTATGGGACAGCTAAGGCCATGCTTTCAAACTCTGGCCTGAATAACAAAACAATTTTTAGTGTGTTTTTTTCTTGTCTTCTTTGCTTGGATGGGTGTTGCTTGAAAATCATCTGCTCATAAATATGTAGTGGGGTCTTAGTGCTCTGAAAGCGTTACACTACTCTGTAAAACTTAGTGCAAAGCTGTTCTGACGTGTTTCCTCTTGGATCCTGGATATGGGGAGTACCACAGGGATGAATAGTACATCAAATGTAGTCTTGTTAGTGGAAAGAGGAGGACGATTGGCCTGAGAATGTTGACCTAAACAAAGAAAAAACACCTCTTTAGTGTAGTGCCTTTTATAGATCAAGGGAATGGCAGAGAAGTTGAGGCAGGTCATAACGTGGAAGTGAATCTGCTGTTGGATCCAGCAACATACTTGTTTGTTCATATTGCATATATTGTACTTCCTATTTCTTACAAAAAGCCAGATGTACCAATTTTTATGTACTGGACCTTTGCTTAGTAACATATAATCTTTCTGGGAAAGACACATAATAGTGTTGTTTCAGTGGGTACAAATCTTTGCTTGGTGTACAAGCACATCTTTTGGGCAGGAGGTGTTTTGAGCTCTGCACGTGGAATTTGACGTAGCAATTGTCCTCTTTGCTTTTGTGCGGGCGCATTTTTGAGCACTAAAATACCGAGCTATGACACCATGCTTCATTGTTAGACTCACTGACCTTTGCCTTTAGTTGGAAAGGGGGCAGGAAATCTGTGTTTTCTGAAAGCTGCCTGAAGTCACAGAAGAAAGCAGGATTCCTTCTGCTAGCAGCGTATTAAATGACCTCTCAGTGCAAACAGAAATAACTGTGGCCGCATGAAAGCCGTATGGAGGCTTGGCTGTGGGAAGTCAGTGATGATGGGAAGCAAATAAACAACAGGGAACTGCATGTTAATGTTGGTTGTGTCAGATATGCAAACTCATGTAGGTTGCAGTAGTTCTGCTTATCAGGATCTGCATCCCATCACTTGTGAGAGCAAGTGTGAGCTCATGAAGCAGATGTGTACACGTTGCTTCACAGGCATGATCCAGTTGTAGGCAGAGGAAAGGGGATCTCACAGGGAAGGGAAAAGAAATCAAAGTTGTTGCCTCTTCCCTGACTCTTGGACTGTGCAAGGAAACAAAAAGCAATCCAGAATTGTAAAGACGAAGCATCTCAGCTTCTCTTGCCAGTTGGAGCACTGCTAATAATGTTTATAGTCTTGGAACAAAAGACAACAAAACAAGTTACTTAAGAAAAGAATCCATCATTCTGACAAAAATAGAGCTTTCAGCTGGCTTGCCTTTTTTTTTGTCTGAGCCTGTGTTTCTCCAGCCAATCAATCCCGTTACTGTATAAAACTCTGGAAATCAACTTAACAAGATTAACGTCTGTAAATATTTGTAAAACCTGTGCGTTATACAGTCTCTTTAGATGAGATTATGTCATGTTTATAATACTTGCTCATATTTTATCCCCAGTCTGGTCTGAAATTGAATAGTTTTCATTAATTTTCCTTGCTTGTTTAATTTCATGCTTAAACCAGTAGGTTACAAATCCGCATGACTGCCCACTTATTGTTACACTTGGAATAATTGCACTGAGTCACTGTGCATGGACTGGGATTGCCACAGGGTGTTAATACTTGATACTTAAGCAAGCATGTTTATCCAAAAGCTGGCTCGTCAGTCTGTGGAATGCAGTGTTTACTACATGAAGTTCAGCCTAGAATGATTGCAGTTAGGAGATGTAGTCTGTGGTCATTAATACTGCCTAGAATGAGTGTTCCTCTTTCCAAGGGCATTGGGGAAATTATCTGCTAAATGGAGGGGGGAAATAAATGCTGGAAAGTTAGTGTTAGTCTTTGAGGAAAGGGGATTTGTATATGTTTAATAGTCTTCTTAAAAGATCCTTTTTCTTCTCTTTGCCTTTTTTTTTGTCCCATTAGGTATCTGGGTTTTGTCTGTATGCTGTCTTGAATGTCTCGTTTAACCTGAGGAGAATTTGAGATTATGCAAGCCAATAATCAACTCCATAAACTGAAAGATTTGGTTTTTTCCTGTCCAAGTTTATTTCCCAGGTTTAAATCTGAGGGTTTCATTCCAAACACTGATGCAGGAGGGTTTTTCCCCTAGTGAAGTTTTCTTCTGTGGCAGAAAGAACCAGGGAAACCAAGGTTTGAAATGCCATTTCAGCTTCATTTATCTTGCTAATGTGTTTGCAGGTAGTATAAAATGATGAGAAATAAACTGGCAACATCACCTGATGGAGTGTGTTTTACTTAAGAAAAGCAAATAATGAAGAGGAGTAACGCTGTTAGTTTGCTTGTGCCTTCTGTTGAGGGGTCATTCACCCATCTTCAAATAAGCAACCCATGTTCTGCAAACCTTTGCCACTTAGGTGAGAGCAGAGAACCCTTCTCTTAGCAGGTTCCATGCCCCAGCAGCCAAAGGGGCAGCACAGCCACTCCATGGGCTACATGCTGGGTAAAGCCTTTCAGCACCATTGAGCATAGTTGATGCTGACAGAGGTGATTTTGTTGGTTTCCCATTACTGCAGTTACCTGGAATGTCCAAAGGAACGGCTTATTCAGAGACTGTGTCTGGCAGCTTAATATTTTGTGCTTTATGTGGTTTATGTCCATGTATCATACTTATAAATAACATTTCTTTTTTCAGCATTTGTATTACAGTATGAACGTGGGGAAAAAGACTTGAGGACATCCTAGATATAAATATGCCTTTTTTATTATTCTCTTATTCGATGACCTCATGTTGATCTTTCGCTATTGTTGTGGTTTAGGTCCATCTAGGAACAAAGGACCACAATCAGCCAGAAGTATATAAAGGGCCTTTGGAACTCCGTAAGGACAGGGAGGGTTCAATTGCAGGCAAAACAGACAGGACTGCTCAACTTGGGGAAGAAAACAAACATTAATTTGGTCCACCAACAACCAAAACCATAAAATCCCAAAACATAACCAACAGAAAACAACACAGAGTGGCACAATGATGAAGAGCACAACCAGCCCTTTAAGACCACCTTCTCCCCACTCCTTCTTCTCTTCCCAGCCTCAGAGCCTTGATCCTGAGTGTCTTTATCTTCTCCCCTACTGAATGGCTCTGGGGGCGGGGAATGGGGTTTTCAGTCAGTCCTTTCCCCGTGGCTCCTGTCGTTTGTCTCTCCTCAGGACAGGCAGCTCCTGGCCGGGCTTCCCTGCTCCAGCACAAGGTACCTCACAGGCTGGGCAGCCCTGCACAGGCTGCTCCTATGGGCCTTCATCCTGAGGCTGCAGCTCCTCTCCCCTCCTGTGTGTGTCTCTGGGCCCGCAGGCTCTTCAGCACAGCCTGTGCCATGGCCCCTCCTCACACAGTCTCCTGCCCATGCGGGTGCACTCACCTGGAGCTGCTGGTGGCTCTCAGGCCTGCCATTGCCCTCCATGGGTTGCAGGGACACGGCTGCATTCTCGCCGTGGATTGCAGAGAGGTCTCTGGTCTGACAATGCTTCTTTCTTCCTCCTATTCTGGTTGTGGAGTTCACCTTCATCTTGTCCCACTCCTCCACATCTTCTTCCTCTGCAGATTTCACTTCTTAAATAACAATGGCAGAGGTGCCAGATTGGCCAAGCTGGGCTGGAGGTAGGTCCAGCTCAAAGCCAGGGGATGTTTCAAGAACTGCTTACTGGGACCAGCACTGCAGCCCCCTCCCCCTGTTACCAAGCAAAAAAAAACCAGTTCCACTCAAACCATGACAACTATCTGTACAAAGAACATCTTAGTAAACAATACTGATTTTATAGAGAATACAAAAGAATAAAATATATAGGCTTACTTTGTTTTTTGATTTTTAAGGGTTTTTTTCCAGTTGCCTTAAACTTTTTTTACATGGTAAGCACTTTGCATTATTCTTAACAGTGATAATACATGGAGCATACAGAGATACATCATACACATATCATTTGTTCTTGGGCACCAGTATAACGTATGTGGGTGTCAACTGCATATTGCTGTGGTTTTTAACCAATTTGTGATAGTTTTGCTCTGATGCAAAGCTTAAGTATGCTAGAACCAGGATTGCCACCCACTTTAAATGTTGTTGTTAGCAGATAGCGTTTATTTCAGTCATTTTAAAATCTTACCGTTATGAAGTGGTTTTAAAAGACTTATGTCTTTTTAAAGCAAATTTTATATTCCACCTGGATAATATGTACAAGTGGCAGTACTGGAGATCGTTCTCTGTATCATGTAATGCCGGTTGGGCGTTTCACTGCATTAATTAATTAACTCCACTAAGACCTCAGACCTCCTAGAAGAACAGGGTCATCCTGGTTAAGTGTCCAAAGAGGATACAACTGTGTCCTCTCAAAGCTCTCCTTGATCCTCTGAACAAAGTCCAGGAAGCCCGTCACTTCGAGGAATACACGTGTTGGACTGTATGACCTTACATAATAACCACACGTGTGAGAAACCCAGAGGGTGGGTAATCTGTGGGGATGTCCAGTGGTGATGCTGCCAGCGGGCTGACAGGTTCCTGTGCCGGAGAGGTTTTTAGCAGGCCTACCTCATGGTTTCTAAAAATGACATTCTACAGCTTTTTGTTTGTCCTCCTGCCTTTCTTGTACGGCAATTAGGCTGGGAAAGTGGGAAATGTGGCTCATATAGTCCACGCAAAAGTTTCTGACAGAAGCTCACAAGGCTGTGAGCATCGCTGCTGTTGCCTCCAGTCAATTCTTTGGCTGAAATTAGCTTGAAGATTAAAGGAGAGGATGCAGCCACAAGCACGCACACACAGGCGTACAGAGCAGGGAACGTACCCAGAGAAAATGCCCAGAGTAAATTTTTTGTGTGTCATGTGAACAAATAAACATTCAGCATGAGCTCGTTGTGTTTATTTGATAGGTTACTCTGCATTGCCTCAGAGTGTAAAGTTGAAATGCTTAGTAGTGTTGTGCTTGATCTTTAGGGATCTGCTGAAAGGAACAGGCTGAACATCTTCACCCCATCTTCCATTTCTGTATGTGTAAAATGGAGGCTACCTGCCTTCCCAGGCTTAGAGAGGATTAGTTTCTCCTTATGGCTGGCTTTGGAGAGGAGAAGCACTAAGCAGGATGATGTGACGTATGTCTGCTGTGATGTAGTTGGGCAGGGAGGAGGCACTGGGTTGCTCCTTAAGAAGGAGGAGCATTTACCCGGTGAGGACAGGGTCAGGATTGCCCCTGCGTGGGTGCGGAGGGAAAGCTACCAGTGGCCATAAGGAAGATCAGAGCTGCCTGGGGCTGGCTGGTGCTCTTGGGATGCCTGTAGCCTGCTCTTCAATGCCAGCAGAGTGAGATAGGCAGAGGCAAAATACCCAGAGCATTTTGGTGAATATGAGCATAAACCTGTTGGCTTTAATCAGCTTAGAAACAAAGTGTGCCCAGGACCTGCATGTGCCAGGCTTGCAGGGCGAGCTCCAGTTGGGACGTGTGTGTGTACATCCCTGTGTCTGCCCCAGGCACACACTCAGGTGTGGGGGGATGCTGCCTTCCAGCCACATCCCATAGCCCTGTGCCTGCCTGGCCCAGGCCTCCCATGAAAGCCTGCCAGGAAAAGAAAGCCTCACCATAAAATTCCACATTCACCTGGAAACCCATACTCAGGGCCTGCTTCCAGACAAATTCCAAAGCTAGACCAGGACAAATTACCCTCACGTGGTGGAATCAGTGGTGCAAATGCTTGTCTGAATCTTCTCACTTAGCTGACTGTGTTTCATTCCTCTTGGGCTTTCTGTCCTTCCCGTTAGGCCCCATCATCTCTGCAGTGAGGGGATGAAACTCCACACCACCCTCCCAATTAATAGCATCCCCAAACAGAAGGATCCTGGTGGTGTCTCTGGCAGGGACTTACTACCTGACCATGTTCTCCTTCCTGCTCATTCCTCTCCACCTCTTCTGGGCTATAACTCCGTGTAGTTGGGCTGGATAACACCAAACAGATAAAATAGGATCTGAAATTGAGGTGCAGAGAGCTCCTGTGCTGTGCAGACTGAGGGGATGCCCAAGTGCATCCCTGCTTTACAGAAGACCCTGCATCCATTTGGTTAAAAATCAGCTGGTTTGTAACATTGCCTCAGACTCCTGTTTATTATTTTCCTTTTTTTTTTTCTGATGTTCCTCATTCCTCTGAAGACAAAAGTCTGTAATAATAAAAGATAATTTTATGAGTCCAGGGAGAACACATTCTTTTTTTCCTTGTGCAAATGAAAGTAATGTTCTGTAATAAGTACCTTGTAGGAATTGATTTTTCTGCAGGTAACAACTTTGTGGGCTTGATGCAATGGAGTAGTAGAGAGAGCTGTGCCTGTTGTTTGTAACCCTTGCAGTATTTCAGGGCTGTGGTAGAAACTGATCAACAGATAGAAGTGCAAGAATATGGAGTCATAACCCCACGTACCAGTACAGGCTGGGGAATGAACACTTAAACAGCAGTGTAGGGGAAAGGGACCTGGGGGTGCTGGTGAGCAGCAGGATGAGCATGAGCCAGCAATGTGCCCTTGTGGCCAAGAAGGCCAATGGCATCCTGGGGTGGATTAGAAGGGCTGTGGGCAGTAGGTGGAGAGAGGTTCTCCTCCCCCTCTACTCTACCCTTCTGAGGCCTCATCTGGAATATTGTGTCCAGTTCTGGGCCCCTCAGTTCAAGGACAGGGAGCTGTTGGAGAGAGTTCAGCACAGGGCCACACAGATAATGGAGTGGAGCATCTCCCTTCTGATGAAAGGCTGAGGGAGCTGGGACTCTTCAGCTTGGAAGAGACTGAGGGGTGACCACTTTCATGTTTACAAATACATAAAGGATGGGTGTCAGGAGGATGGAGCCAGGCTGTTCTCAGGAATGGCCAATGATAGGACAAAGGACAACAGGTAAAAGCTGGAACAGAAGAGGTTCCAAAGAAACACAAGGAAGAATTTCTTCAGTACGAGGGTGAGGGAGCACTGGCAGGGGCTGCCCAGATGGGTTGTGGAGTCTCCTTGTCTGGAGACATTCAAACCCACCTGGATGAGTTCCTGTGTGACCTGCTCTAGGTGGCCTTGCAGAGGAGTTGGACTGAATGAGCTTTCGAAGTTCCTTCCAGCCCTTGAGATTCTGTGATTCTGAGTCTCCTCTCTGAAGGTTTCTAGACGCACCTGGACATGTTTCTGTGTGACCTGATCTAGGGGGACCTGCTTTAGCAGGGGGATTGAACTGGATGATCTCTAGAGATCCCTTCCAACCCTACCATTCTGTGATTTTCAAGTTTCAAAGTTTAAACACTCAACATAAACAAAAAATATTTGAAATTCATCTGCCATTTCCATCCCAGTTTGCCAGGACTCACTCACTCTCTAAGTGTGATGGTACTTCAAAGTAGATGACAATTCGGCTTAAGAAAAACTAAACTAGTTTATCTTCTTGAAATATTAACACAGGAGAAAAAAAACAAAGGAAAAGGCTTTCTTGGCATCTGCATCTGCAATGGGGCTGATGATTTCTTTGTTGTCTTGGAGATCTTCCTCAAGTTGAGACTCAAAGCTCTGTCACTTTACCATCAAGCTTCTTGCTGCCTTTGTCAAATGTATTTGGCAAGCTTCTTGTTTTTCCTTTGTATCATGAAAAGGGAGTCTCCATCTTGCAGAGGCTCTGGAGAATGTGTAACCAATTGTGTAAGTCCAGAGAGGATCTGCAAGGTGTGGTTCTGTAGTAAATGGGCTTGCTTGAGCCCAAGGGCTTGTTGCAGTGATAAGTAGGACATGAAGGGCAGACATTGTTGGTCCCTGACACAGAGGATGAGCCCTTTGATTCTGGACCAGCAAGTGATGTCCAAAGAGTAACTGCAGTATCCCCCTCTGCATCAGGTGAAGGAAACTGCTGATATAAGGAACTATTGTTTTGTCTGACTATGCACACGTGTGGTACTTGTTGAAGTAAAAATTGATTTCTGGAACCCACATAAAGTCCCTCATATGTCTGAGTTGTTCCTCAGTTGAGGAACAATTTTGTCCTATTTTGCAGGAAGACAGTGGGGAGGGGTGACCTCAGGAGGTGTCAGAAGAGAGGCCACTGTTGGTACCTGCTTGGCTCAACTTAGGTAGAGGGTAAAGTTGGCCCCTCAGGGTGGTGAGACTGAACACTGTTCAGGCACTGTGATTCCACTAGTCGCACAAGTTGTGGCTCTAGTTTTACTGAGAGGTGCTTCTGGAGGAAGAAGGTGCTTACCAAAGCCTTAAGGACCCACCAGACTGGCAGCAAACACATGCTGTTGCTGCTTAGGCAGAGCTGAAGGGCTATGTGTGGCTGTATCCTCCTCTTCTGGTGCTGAGAGTGATGCACAGACACTTGCCCCCTGTCCCTCCCTGCCTGTGTTACCAGTGCTGCTCTTCTACAGCCAGCTCTTCTCAGTGTGGCATTACCCATCTCTGTTTTTATGGTGACATTTGAAATATCTTGTTGCTGATGATGCAAAGTACTGGCTCTTCATCACCACACCTTTTTGGGTGAATGCTGTGTTGAATCTTCAGTGTGGATTTAATATTTATTAAATATTATTTGTTAATTGCTTTCAGTTTTCTGCTGCTTCTTCATCTCTTGGCCACTTCAACTGAAATTATTGTTATAGCTGCTCTTTTGTGAAATGTGTTACACCTGTTCTGATTTTTCTTCCCAGTTTCATTTAAATACTTGGCAGCTTAAGTAAACTTCCCTGCCTTATGTATTTTGTTTAGAACAGATTCCCATTAAATCAAATAAGAGAGTTTATTTAGTTAATAGGAAGACTGTATAGCACTACTGGGTGGAAAAATCCACTCTTGTAGCCTGCAGCATTAAGCAGAATGGTTGCATTTCTTGAAACTTGAGGTTCCTGTGTTGATTCTTATGTGTGTGTGTATATATATATATATATATATATGTATACGAGGTTCTCAAATAATGTTATTAGCACTCTTAATGCAGAATGTCATCACAGCAGATGACATATGCTATTCCCTTTGTATAGCCTTTGTATAGGGGAATGTAACAGTTCTCCATATTCATGTGGGATTAAAAGGTGCTCCTTCAAAAAGCTCGTACGTGTAAAACTGGATCTCAGCAAGAAAAATGCATCAAAGTAACGTGTCCCTTAAACCCTGACTCTGAAATTTATGTAGGTTTTCCTGTAGTGGAACAGGAGAAGCTGTTGGAGTCCTTGTGGAACCATGCTGAGTGAACACTCCTTCTGGGGGATGAAGGGGGAGAAAGGACAGTGCAAAATTTAGAAGTTGTGAGGCACTGTGAGATGGGAGTGACAGGTATAGAGAGCTGCATGATGATAGTGAGTTTTATCTCAGCTCTCTTAGAGAACTCAGAGCTTTCCAAGGTGTGTTGGTGACATAGTCACAAGCTTTTCTGAGCTTGTCCTTTCCTCCTGGTAGCAAAGGATGGGAAACTTCTGCCTAGGATGTGTGGGAGCTGAACCGGATGAAATGAAGGGTGATGGAAAGGGTTCACACTGAAGTGCTGGGTGTTTTGTTTAATGAGACAACTGTGCTCAGACCATGTCTTTTCTGGATGGCTGGCTGTGCGAATCTAGGTCCTGCCGTTTACCCCGTGCAGAAGCTGTTTGTCTGTAAAGGGGATGAGCTCACTCAAAGACTTATATGAGGAGATGAAAGACCTCCCAAAGATAGCACAAAACTGTTATTTAATGGGTCTTTGGTGTGATGGTTCATAATGGACTTTCAGAAAAGTATGAAAAGTATTTGCCTTGTTGTCTTCATGATCTCTCTGGGAGAGGGAGCGATCTTCTTCCACGCACGTTCCCTGAGCCAGAGCCTCGGGCCCCATCATGGTGAGCAGTCCCTCTGCCTCCTGCATGCCATTGCTTCCACCCCTCAGAATTTAGTGTTTAACAGTGAGGCCGCTCACAGGCTGGGATTTGATGGTGTCTTTTGTAAATGAGTGTTTGGGAAGGAAACCAGCAGGCTTCACTGGATGCCCATGAATTGATCCAGGTGCTTGTTTCTAATGCAGACAGTACCTCATTCATGAGTGCCACCCAAAGAGGATGTAGTCGGTTGTGTGTTGTTTTTTGGGGTTTTTTAACTGAAAAAAAGAGATATTTTTGTAAGTGATTTACAAGTGGCATTAAGTTGACCAAAAAAAACAGCCCAATAAATCAAGCAGGTGTTATGCTAAAATGTGAAGTGCTTTCATGGAGTCGGTGGGGTTTGTTTTTCTCAGTATTGTCCTTCTCCATAAAAGCAAATGCATTGAAGAAACCAAGCAAACGTCTGATCATAATAGAGTTCAAGGTGCTGGATTATTGCTGGGGTTTATGGTGCTTTGGAGTGCCTGTTGGTTGGCATGCCAATTGCAAAAGAGTTTTATTATCTGAATAACTGCAAAGCAGAGAAGCGTGGGACCAAAAGCATGGGTTACTGTTGAGATGGTATAACCCCCAAATTAAACATGCTAAAAATGTCTTCCCTTTTCCATTCCTGCTTAACCCTTCTTAAAATAAATCAAAACAGTGTTAAAGAAGTATCCATGTATTTTTAGAAACTTCTAGAAAGTACTGGAATAGCAGGACACGAGCACAATGGAGCAGTGCTACCAGCCTGCTGCGAGACCACATGGAAGCGTTTAACTGAGTGAAGAAACCAGTTTCTTTTCTTTCATATTACAGGATGTTATTTAAAACCAACTGCAGCCTGTTGTTTTTAAAGGATGTTATTTTCAGCCAGGGACCTCTCAGTGCCACCTATTTTGACTGTCTGCTCCACGCACACCAAGGCTGGGAGAAGGAGAGAGGGGCAGCCAAAGCTGGGGGCGTGTAACTTGTACTGCTGTGGCTCGTATGCATCGAATGGTCTCACCCTGCAGCTCCCTTGCTGCTTACTCCCTTCAGTTTCCTAAATATTACTAATTCTTTCTTCCATAAATCATCAGTTCCCTTTCTTAGCAATTAATCATTTCACTTATTTCTTGGTTCTATATTTAATCCTTCCCATTCATCAACTCTCTCGCATATTAATCTTCCACTATTAGAAGAGTTGTATGCGTTTCTCTGCCAGCTCAGATCCTTGTCTGTATACTCCAACTTCCTCTCCTTATTTTGGTGACCAGCAACAAGATGCTCTGGAGGAAGGAACGATATTCCAGCCCCACCTTTGAATGGCATATACAACATCCTGGCAGCCTGTGGTGCAGTATTTATTATTACTGCATCAAGACTGGAGCATGAGACATTTATGTTCTTTTCCCAAGTCTTGCTGAGATGGGAAACTCAGGTCCAGTCACTTTTGGAAGCCAACTGGACTCTTGGCATTGCTGGTATAAGGAGGAATTAATTACTGTTGGGTAAATTGTGTGCTGTATGGAGAGTATTTACTTTAACGTGTCTTAGTTTTTCTTCTTATGCTATGAGACAGAAAAAGCACAATCTCCTGTTTTTATCTTCCCAGTCTATTTTATGAAGCATAAGTTTTAAGGAGACCAAATGGAGCATGCTATCCAGAATCAGAGAGCATCTTCCACCTGCTCAGCAGTGCTGCAAGGGTTTTACTGCCTCTCCTTTATTTTTACCACCAAGTGCTAGGGTGCCCTTGTTCAGGCATGAGGTGGCTGGGCATTGGCCCTGTGCTGTCCTGCTACCACAGGAGAGCAACCCGAGACATGCCTCATGGCATCACAAATGGTCACTTTAAATTGCAGAGGTGTTTCTCTGCACTGGCACAGGCTGCCCAGGGAGGGTGTGGAGGCTCCTTCCTTGGAGGTCTTCAAGACCCGCCTGGACACGTTCCTGTGTGACCTGATCTAGGTGGACCTGCTTCTGCAGGGCGGTTGGACTAGATGATCTCTATATGATCTCTGGAGGTCCCTTCCAACCCCACTATTCTATGATTCTCAAACGGTTTAAAAACCATAATTGTGTGGATAGGTTTGTTTGTTGATGAAGCACAGGCAAGTTGTCTCTCAGCTGATCAGTCTGATTGAATGATGACTCTGTTGTCCCAAGATATACCTGCAGTGCATATGTAAACTCTTATCTTCACAGAACTTAATAAATGCCACATTAATGTTTCATAACTGATTCTTCAAATCAGCCCTGACTTGGTGAGAGATGTGCTGAGGTGGAAATAAAAGACTTGAGCCCCGTGTCCAGCAGCATAGCTTTGCTCAGGTACAATCCTGGTCCAGAAAGCCAGTGAGGTAGTGTGTCAAGGAGCTTTATAGCTCTGCATTTCCATGTGTGTATGCAATGCTGTATCTTTGACATGTGCTGCCTCCATCTCTTCTCATTCCAGGACTTATGCAGACATCTGAATAACTTCCCACCTCTCGATCACATGTTGATAGTGGTGCCCTTTGTGGACTCGTGGATAAATTCTCTCCAGTATATACCATTGCTCTGCCTTTAACATATATATGTGACAGCTCAGATAAATTCCTTGTACCTCGCTGCAGCTGTCAGGGAAAGGAAGTTGTGCATTTTTCCCTTGAGTGTAGGGATAGTTTTACTCCAGTCTTTCTTTCGTTGAAAGCCCTGGTAGCATGCTACTTTCTAGATCACCCTCTTTACGGAATAAAAATCACTTTCTGTTTTTCTTGTGTTCAGGATTATGCAAAGCAGTCGCTAAACACAAACACGCAACAGTAAATGCCACAGAAATGTACTCTACAAAGATTCCACTGTTAACCACACCAAAGAAAACAAAAATGCAAGGTTCTTCAAATCGATGTCACGTGCAGGAAGTGACATTTAAATTCTTACTCATTTAAAATTAAGTCGTGTTACCATTTTCCTCTTTTAAAGTGTTGAAGATTTTCCATTAGTTAAAATCTCGTGAGCCTTCAAAAAAAAGTTTTTCCATTTTTAAATTGTTAGTTGAGCTATTCGGCTTTTTTTAAAGGTGATGGTATACATGTGAATGTGAGGACTACATGTGTTTAATTGGCTATTTTAGAACCTGTGTTAGAGGACTGACCTCAGAAGCATTAGGAAGTGCCCCTGCTTATCTTTACACTTCATAAAAAGCATTGTTTGATTCTTGGAAGAAACGGGTGTTTCAGTCTTGCTCAGTTTTTTTTCTTTGTTATGGTTTGCTTCTGTTGGTGTTTTTCCTGGTGCCTTTTAGTACTGGCATGTGGTATTCATAGAATCATAGAATCATTATGGTTGGAAAAGACCTTTAAGATCATCAAGTCTGACCACTAACCTCACACTGCCAAACCTGTCACTAAAATAAACTATATCCCTCAGCACCACCTCTAGACATCTTTTCAATATCTCCAGGGATGGTGACTCCAGCACCTCCCTGGGCAGCCCCTTCCAATGCTTAACAACTCTCTGGGTGAAAGAGTTCTTCCTAATGTCCAATCTAAACCTCTCTTGGTGCAGGTTGAGCCCATTTCCTCATGTTCTGTTATTCATTACTGGAGAGATTGAACCCCACCTCACTACACTACAGCTCTCTTTCAGGCAGTTATAGAGAGTGACCGTGTCTCCTCTCATCGTCCTCTTCTTCAGGCTAAACATCTCCAGCTCCCTCAATCACTCCTCATCACACTTGTTCTCCAGACGCTTCCACAGCTTCATTTCCAGTCTCTGGACACACTCCAGCACCTCAATGTCCTTCTTGTAGTGAGGGCCCCTGAACTGAACACAATATTCAGGGTACAGCCTGTGTGGTTTATGGCTTTTACTCCCCAAGTTTTTACTTTATTCATCATGTGGAAGCCTCACGTTCAGCCTCCAGTAAACAGACTTTCTTGAATCCAAACAAAAAGTGACGACTGCAACGTGCAGCCGGTTTTGGCTGTGAACTCAAAGTCACTTATGCACATCCAGTCCTGGCAGCAGTGAGCTTGAGCTGGCCCAAGCGTTGGTCTTCCTCCACAGCTCCCGGCTGAGCTTGTGTCCCAACAATGAAGGATGCTCAGGACTCCATGGGACGGCAAGCTGAGCCCCAGATCCTCTCCACTGTTTGACTTGTCTCAACAAGTGTTTTCTCCTTCCTTTTCGAAGGAGAGTTTCTGAAGCAAACATCTGTCCTTCCTCTTCATTTGAATTGCTGATCCTTTCGCGTGCTGGTTGCACCATGGAATGAACACAACTGTCGATGCTCTTCTGAAGCATGAAAGGACAATGCATTTATTTCATTTCTCAGGCATCTGCCAGAAGTATTTGATAGTGTTGATCTGTTGAGATGTTATCTCAATCACTTAAATTCGGTACTTCAGCATTTCCCCATTGCTAGGGTTGAAAACAAAACCATCAAATTTGAGGTATGAACTCTTCCACTTCTCCACAGCATCGTGGAAGAATAAGCCTTTATCTCCTGTGTATTATTCTGCCAGCCAGAAGTGTCACTTTGATATTCTGAAAGTATTGGAAGATTTAAAAATACAGTCTATTAAAGAAAAAAAAAAATTAAAAGATAGTCTGTTTTAATAAAAAAAGCTAAAATCCTGTTAAATAATTAAGATGCTTTGGGCTTTATCAGGATTGTCAGTGTTCTTGCCATAATATACATATGCAAAAACTGTAAGAAGTTTAATATTTTATAGGAAGGATAACTGCAAAACCTAAATCTGCTGTCTTGTTTCTATGGTAACAAATATTGAAATATGTCTAGCCAACACTGTAGGTGTCGTCGTGGCCCCCCCCCCCCATTTAATTTCTGACTATGGGTTCTAGGAATTCATTAAAACTGTAGAAACCTGTTAAAATTGGTACATTCTGTTGTAAAATTCCCTAAGATTAATGTTGAATATAACTTAAGATTTTAACATAAACATTTCTTTGAAAGAGATTTCTTAGCAAGTGAGGGATTAGGATCAGACCTTTTAGCAGCCTTCCAGTACCTTTAGGTACTTAGAGCCCTACAAGAAAGCTGGAGAGGGACTTTTTGCAAGGGCATGGAACACCATTTACCCCATGTCTCATTTACATAGGACAAGGGTTAATAGCTTCAAACTGAAAGAGGGGAGACTGAGATTAGATATTGGGAAGAAGCTCTTCGCTGTGAGGGTGGTGAGGCAACGGGACAGGTTGCCCAGAGAGGCTGTGAGTGTCCCATCCCGGGAAGTGTTCAAGGCCAGGCAGGATGAGGCTTTGAGCATCCTGGTCTGGTGGAAGGTGTCCCTGCCTATGGCAGCAGGACCGGAATGAGATAATCTTTAAGGTACCTTCCATCCCAGACCATTCAATGGTTTTATGATGCTGTGACACTTCTAAGCCTGTATGCTCATTGATCTGAATATTTTTAATCTTAATTGGCAAGTCGAATTTCTTTGTGTATGCTGTGCATGATCATAATTAAAAAGTGGAGTTTCAGTCAATGGAGTCTGCTTGAAATTATTAAAGCCTGCTTAACTTGAATGGTCTGGCTGGAAGACAAGAGCAGCATGAAGTCAACACCTGCTGGATTAAATTTAATGGTCAGGACCTCTTGGCCAGAGCTACTTCTTAGGGATCCTGTCCTACTTTTAAAATTAAAATGATGACTTAAATTGAATTAATTGCACTTTTTTTTTTTTTGTTTATTACAGAGTATTTTCTAGGTATCTGATTTAAGCCATTTTGAGTCTGATGTCTTCCGGTTGTTTTTCTTCTGAGGGCAGCTCAGCAGTATTGGGAAATAATATGAAGTGTTGGCTGTGAGTTTACATTTCCCCAGTGGTGACTCAAACCACAAGCACCTAGTCCCAGCAGTAAGAGAAAAATGTTGAGACTTTGAAGTGAAACGTCAGGTTGATGCAATATTTTGCATCTGGTCGACTAGCATTCGGTGCAGCTGGAAGGATAAAGACTTCCTCCCCTCTGCCTGTGGGGACTCTGGTTTCTGCTGGGATGTAGTAAAGATAATGAGGCAACAGAAACAAAATTTCAGAAACTGAGATTTGCACTTAACAGCTGCGTTTCAGGAGCCCAAGGTTATGGACTGAATGCATGTTTTCTCATAGGGCTAATAGCATTCAACCTTTTTTCCTCAAAGAGACTTGGAAACTTGGAAATCAGACCCAGCAACCTGAACTGATGCCTCAAAGGGAAAGGATGTGCAGCTGGAACCAGTAACAGAAGTACTCAATAAAAACAGAAGGTGTTGTCCAGTAAAAGCACAGGTCTTTCATTTGTATCTGTCTGGGGCAATAAGAAAATGGGGTATTTAATGGGCAAAGTATTATCTCTGTGGTCCTGTGCGGGAATGAGTGATTTCATGCTGAGCTAGAGGCTGTTGTAGGCAGCGCTTTGCTTCAAGAGCCAGAAGAGCTGTCAGGTTCTGCTCCTCAGGCAGAGAGAAGAGGGCAGTGTATGCACACGAGGAAGCTTAAAAACAACAGGCATAAATAGTGTTCGGTTGAATGGTGAGCAAAATAGCCAGTCACCTCACGAGCCCCAGGTGAATCCCCAAAACCTCCTTTTATGATGCAAAGTTTATGTAGAAAAAAAAAATTGAGGCAGTGTTCAGTAAAGGAGTTGCTTTGGGTTGGACATGGGAGGCCTGAAAGATCCCAGCCTTCAGCTTGTATCACCTGTATATGTATTTACCTGACTATGGCCTGAGATCACAGAATCTTAAGGTTCGGAAGGGATCTTGAAAGATCACCCAGTCCTGCCCCCTCCTGCCAGAGCGGGACCACCGAGAGTAGGTCACACGGGAACTTGTCCAGCTGGGTTTTGAATGTCTCCAGAGAAGGAGACTCAACAACCCATCTTCATGCACATCCTGTGGCCTTTGAACCAGCATGGACTGTGGAACAGGGAGCTGCAGAGTCACCAAGAAGAAAGTTATCCAAGTGTCCTTCCGTCTTAGGTGAGTCATATCACCGTACAAGCTCTTGTGAGTCTGTGCTCTTGTGGCACCTCCAGCAGCACCTGCCCTTCTGCTGGGAAGCGTTATAGCTGATGGAGGAGTCTTGCCTTCACACACTCCTGTGCTATGCAGTCAAGGACACCACAGTCCACTCTGGGCAATGTTTCAAACTCTCCAGACTTCATCCCAAGTTTATAGAAAAGACTTGTGATCTCTGCAATGAGCTTTGCCCAAGGAGCCAATGTAAATGGTAGGTGCATATTCCTGTTCCCCAGAAACTGCACTTTTCTGCAAGGCTCCTTAGGGCTGCTTCTTTTGTCACTTCTTTTAATTTTCATGGTGAAGTCTTTCCTCTTTGGAAAAAGAAAAGCAGACAACCTCCAGTCTCATAACTACAAAATGAACCTTGGCTTGGAGATGTGAAGTCTGCATATGTGTTTGTAGAGTGCCTAGTGCAGGGAAGGTAGTGGCTGAGGCCCCTGGGAGCTGAGGTGAAAGCCCTTTTTATTAGTTTTTTTAAATCCAAACACAGATTCCCAACAAAAACTTCTGAAGGAAACTGACTCATGACTTGCTACAAGCAAGTGAAAAAAAAATTTGCTCCTTCATTTCTTGGGTTGAATGTGGAAGTCGGTTGAAACCATGGATGAGCTCCAGCCCAAACGTTTCCCTTTAAAATAATCTGGTTTTCTTAAATAGGGCCAAGAAAAAATATGTACATGTAACAAAATGAGTTCTGGTTAAAGGCTTTCTCATGTCATACTGAGAGACCTGTCAAATTGATTTTCAGGAAAAGTGAGCGGGATCGAGAGCAGGATTATACATGTGCATGAAAGCTGTGAATGTTCCCGTTCCATTAGGCTCGTAATCTGTCACAGGCAAACTACAGCCTGCTCACTACAGCATGGCCAGTTGGTAGCTGTGGGGAAGCTTTCACGATGGACAAATGTTGTCCACAACAGTTTTTCCACCTTACTTTAAAACATCTGGTATATATCAGGGTGCTACACACCCTCTTTGACTTTCGGAGCTGCGAAATGAAAAAGCAACTCATATCCTTCAGTGTTCAGCTCTCACATTCTCATATGTTTTCTGTGCAATTAGATGCATCAAATTATACTGTGAGTCACTCTTAAGGTTTGAAAAGTACTTCACCACTGGGTTTAGGTGAACTGCTTAGCAAAATCCTGCAGAGAGTGAGCGTGAGTCGAGGGGAAGCACGCGAGATGTTATGGTTACATGGTCTGCTTGGCGCAAGGCAGAGGCAGAGTTCAAGCCACAGTTGCTGCTCTTAACCTTTGCGGTGTTAGTACGCAACAGGAGTCAGTGATTTTGCAGAGCTGATGTCAGTATTAACTTAACCTAAGCAGTCCTGTAGGAAGATGCATACCAGACGATTAAAAACCGATAGACAGCGTGAGCGGGTGCAGAGAAAAGCTGCTTTCGTACAGGAGTGTTTGTTTCCTGCAGGAGTTAGGAGGGGAGAAACAAGGAATTGTAGAACTGTGTTCATTTTAAACGTCTCTGAGTGCTCAGTGCTGTCCTGAAAGTGTGGGAGGCTTTATTGCTGATAGGTTTTCTGGAGACCTGCAGTTTGGAACAGTAGGTAGATGCTACAATTCCGTAATGCCTTTTGTGTGATGTTCCTCATTGTAATGCTACCAAGAGCAGGTCTCCCTCTCTCGTTTCCCCTGATGGTTAAAAATTGGGCTTCGTATTTTTGAGTCCTTTGGAGGCAAAATTTTGAGAGGTCAGGGGTGGCTCTGTTGCAGCATCTTCACTGTCCTCAATTCCCAAGCCTTGTGGCAGAATGTTTCTCTGTATAGTTATTTCTACCGTAGCGGTTAAAGACAGAAAATGTTTAACTTAACCCCGAGGCAGCTCAGACCTTGCGCTGGAGTAATTAAAAATTAGTGCTGTGCCCTACACAGTTGCCAAACGTTGTTTGGGAGGGAGCAAAAGGAGGAGGGCTGGGGGCAGGAGGACTCATCCTGCCTGCCAATATCCCCACCATCAGCAAGAGATCCCGCCATGTGAGAGGAGTGAGGAGCAGCTCCCAGCTCTGCTGCTCAGCTCCCCAGGCTGGGTTTTGCCTGCAGCACTCATCAAGGAGCTGTTCCACTGACAGAGTGGTTTATTTCCTAAAGTTATTTCAACCCCCTTTTCCATCTTGGGGAGGGGAAAAACATAAAACCCAACCCCAACGCAGCCCTTTGGAAGAGGGGTTAGGTAACAAAGCTGTGCGTTTGTATGCAGTTTTGTACAAGTGAAAAGGCTTGTTCTGCCTTTCATCTCACTGGACTGTTTTCTGCAGATATTTCCTAACTTTTCCCATGACGTTTTCGCCTGGTTCTTCAGAACACTGTAAGGGCTGAAAGAAGCTATTGTTTGCTTCAGAGCGCAAGCATGTGCACATCGGCTAATCTGGTTGGTACAGGATTTCAGGAGTGGGTGTTGGACGGAGGGACAGGATTGGGACGTGTGCAGCTAGGAATCCTTGCAAACGGCATGCTCTCTTCTTCTGTAAATAATATCGCATTTCACTTTCTAGGTTTGCCATTGGTGTTCCTCCAAAAGTGCTGAACTCCAGCACCACGAGATGTAAACAAGGAAATGGCGCACAGGAAGATTGCAAAACCTTTGGTTAGCAGAGATTGGAAAGCTGGTTCAGTCATGTGCCAGGAGAGGTGTCAGCTACTTGGTTGCACAGAGACTTGGTGCATTTATTTTTCATAAACACCATACGTTTAAGATTGATAGTTCATTGTCTTTCTTGTTTTCTCCTTCCCCTCATTTGGGTTTTTGTCTCTGAAATATTTACAAGTGTCTAAATGGTGGGTGTCAGGTGGTTAGGACATCTCTTTTTTGTATTGCATCTAGCAACAGGACAAGGGGTAATGGAATGAAGTTGGAACACAAAAAGTTCCATTTAAACATAAGGAAAATCTATTTTAGTGTTGAGGTGAGGGAGCCCTGGCACAGGCTGCCCAGGGAGGGTGTGGAGGCTCCTTCTCAGAAGGTCTTCAAAACCCGCCTGGACACGTTCCTGTGTGACCTGATCTAGGTGAACCTGCTTCTGCAGGGAGATTTGACTAAATGATTTCCACAGGTCCCTTCCAACCCTTCCCATTCTGTGCTTCTATGAAGTATAGGATTGTCAAACAAGTATGTTTTAGCCTGGTGTTTAGGAGGCAGACTTAGGCAATCGAAATGCAGTTGCCATCTCTTGAGACACTGCAGTCTGAACCTTGCGTTTACAACAATGTCTTGCTGCAGAGTAGTTTGCACACAAGACATCATGCAAAGTGTCAGTTGCTGTGCTTTAGGCTTGTTTTGGTTTTGGAGTTTTGTCAATGGGATGGTATCACCAAGGAGTAAAGAAAACCGCCAGCGATTGGTTTTGTTTTACACCCACGATCTTGTTGGATGCAACCTCGCTGCAGATTTGTTTCCCTTTTTGAGAGCATTACCTTGAAGATGGTGGTGGGATAACTCCAGCTTCCCGGTGGTGACCCAGATCTCTGCTGGCGATGAGATCTCATCTCCACTAGGCACAGAGGGAGAACAGCGGTTGCGTTTTCAACCGCTGATCTACGGTCATGTTCCCATGAGGTGTTTCCAGGCTCGTCAGCAGCCTTGCAGCACCTTGGCTATTGCTGCTGACATGCCTATGTCTGGCGGCAAAAGGCAGAGTTTTCTTCCACGGTCTGGTTTCACATAGGTCTCGTAAGAGAGTGTGAAGCAATTCCAGGGTATTTGTACATATTGCTTTATGTATGTGTGAGACAGCATAAAAATCATTGAGAGGGTTTTTTTTTATATCAGCAACAGCATTGGTATAACCGCCAGTTTGCTGCATCTCCATTTTCATACAGTTTTCTTGCTTAGTCAGGAATAGTTGCTGCTCGTGAATGACTTCTTGGAACTAGAAGATGCAGGCTGAGAAGGCTGAGACTTGCTGGTAGTTTAAGAATTGATGATAACTGTGGTTTGTTGATGGATTTCGTCTGGCTGAGATGCTTTTTGATGGATGCACAGGAATTCCCAGGTGTTGATAAAAGCATTTGACCATAGCCAGTTTTATAAGAAGATAGGGAAGAGGGATTGTGATGCAAAGGGGAGTCGGAGTTTTGTCTGGTTCCTTTCCATCTACGGCCTGTCTTACTAAGCAAAGAGCTTACAGCCTCACCTGTAGTCATGTGTGTTTTTAGCATCTCTGGACAATACTGCTGTGTTGACCATCACTGGACGGCTTTTCCGATGTTTCTATGGGACACAACATGGGTTAGCTACCTTGCTTCACAGACCACCTCATGCTTGCCTAAGTAACATTTCTGAGTTTACACCTCCTTTTCAGCAGTTCATGGATACAGTATGGAGTACAGTCTGTGAAACTGCCTTTTCCTGTCTGAGACTCCTGTGTTAGCATACAGAGTCCTTGTTGCTATAGCCAGGAATATGAGGCGTATCTTTGCTGACAGTTTTCTGCCTTGCACTCTCGAGGATTGGATGTAGGACAGTTTGGAGGGTTCCTGGCAGTGGAACTCCCTATTTACAGTCAGTGAGTTCATTAGAGCCCTAAATTATTTACCTTAAAGAATTCAAGCCCTGAATTATTTACCTTTAAGGCCTGTCTTTCTGCATTTTGCATTTGGTTGAGTGTAGATGTATGCTGTGTTATAAGCTGTGAATGTCTTAAGAGGGTTTCAGCTGTTTGCTGTTAATTTTATTATTGTGCAGAAATACATTACGATATTGTATCTAAGAGTATGACTCAGTGAGACAGAAGGTGGACCTGCTTTGGCAGGGGGAGTTGGACTAGATGATCTCTAAAGGTCCCTTCCAACCCCTACCATTCTATGATTCGATGAGTCTATGATCTGTGCAACCATAATTGTAAGTCTTGGGAATGCAGGGATAGTTTTTGACAGCACCTTTCTGTGTGTCCCCTGCCTAACGCTGAGCCTATAGCTGTAGCTGCAAGCGCTGGGCGAACGCCCTGTTCATCTTGGTGTTTTTTTCCCTGCTGTTGAACCTTTAGCCCCGGGTTTTTATTTGTGGGGCACTACTCAAATCCTACTGAAGGAATTTGTCATTTCCTCATGAGCTTTTGCTGTTTGTCAGTGTCAGGTTTGAAGGTTCGACAAACAGTTTGGGAAGCGTTGCCACTTCTTTACAGGAAGAGAGTTAAAACAAGAGGACAAAGGATGTTTGAGGATCTTGCTGTTGAGATATCTCCGTGCTTTTTCACACACTGGAAACACAGTTCACTTTTGCTGCAAGTGTTCATTAGTTTTGCTTGAGAGAAGCCAGGGTTTCAGGTCGGTTAGCAGCTCGCCATTAACGGCCACGTGGGAGATGCTGGGTTTAAATGACTGGAGCGGCACTGCCTCAGAGATGTGCGGCAGCTTTCCAAGGCATGGCCTGTCTGCCTGAGCGCTGAAGGTGGCAGGGAGCGATGGGTTAGCTGCCATCGTCATGGCCAACAACAGTCAGAGTTGTCCTGTGCTCTCATCCCAAAGCACTGGTGCATGGTTCAGGTACATCCCATGCCTGTGTGCACTCATCTGCCACATTTCCCTCTTTTCTCTGCCTCAACTCATCCACATTCTCTCTCACAACATAGCTTTGGTACACCAAAGAAAACAAGGCAGGAAGCAAACAAATGGCAAACAGCGAAGAGAGGGTTGATCCCTATCCTTGCTCAAGAGGCGGCCCTGCCTTATCAGGAGTAGATGCCAGAGGCAAAGACCATCTCTCTCCTCCTCAGCCCTAGTCTAGACCATGCTCTTTGCTTCGTGTGGCACCTGGTTAGTCGCAGATTTAAACTCTCTGTTCCAGAGATTGCCAGAACTTGTTGAGTCCTTCCAGGCACTTTTTCAGGAATGGCTCAATCAGAGCACTGTGACCAAAACCTCACAACACAACTTTCTGGCAGACATCCATGTCAACAAAGGACAGAGTATGGCAAAGGCCTGAGCCCTGAAATCACAGGAAGGGTATCACAGTCATACCCTCTGCCTTGTGCTGCATGGCTGTGTTTAATTTGTATGCCCTTGTGGAAGTAGGCAAGGGACCATGTACAGATGGTTGAGTTACGTCTCCTGAAGTGAAGGGGTTTGTTCTGTTTGCTTTCAGAGAAAGCAATGAAATACTGACCTCAATGGCATTTCCAGTACTGAAAATCCAATTGTGTTTTTTCTTTACTCTTCTGGCCTTTCAGAGAGGCTGTTGGGATTTTTCAATGTTGTCTTATTTAGCCGAGTTTCTACCATATGGGCTTTTTTCTTTCTTACTTGAATGTGGGAATTTCTCATGTGAAGTGTACGTTTTGATCCATTGATGCATTGGCAGAAGAATTTTAAGGTGAAGCTTAAAACCACTACTACGTGAAGTGAGGAGTAAACACACACACTAAACCACTCTTGATGCAGGTGCAAAGTTCAGGGAAACTGTGTGATTAAGTAATTTACTGTCAATGTAATTTTGCAAGTATTATTTTTTTACATTGCTACTATGGTTGTTTTACTGTTGAAAACTGAAATTTACTGTAGAAACTGAAACTTAAGCAGGTCTCTCTTTCTCCATATTTTTGCTTTTGGTGGCACCGAGTCTCTGCTTGGCGTTGGTCCTGGTGCTGCCAGGCAGAATGCCTCAGGGAGAGGGCAGAGGATTTGGATGCAGGAGAACTGCATCCTCCTGTGCAGCTCTACAGTCTGTGGTACTTTGGCTGCCCCCCCAAATTGTTCTGTGTCTCTGATCCATGAGCAATTTTGGGGAAAGGACTTTTCATTGTGTAATATCTCCGTGACACATGGCAGAAAACAAAAGACCTAAATATCTGCTGGGAAAGCCAACTGCTGTAATGGAAATAATGGTGTGCAGTTAATCAATTTTCTCCCTTTTTTTGTGTGTGTGTTGTTTCTCACACAGAGCGATGAGGCAAGAGAGAAGTTTTTTGAAACAGAAAAATGTGATTGCGTAAACGCCATTGTTGGCAGGAGGACTCGGTGGATTCAGGTAATAATGTGACACTGCTTTTTATTATGCTTTAAAAACTGGCTAGGTTTCAGGCTGACAGTGGCCCTTTGTCAGGGATTGAGGACTAGAGGAAGGTGACAAGGTATAACAAGACCCGGTGGCTGGCTGTTAAATTAATTCCGAGCAGGGGAGAGAGGGTGTGAGTGTTCCCGCAGCATGGGTGATTGCTGAATACGACAGCACTGTTGGGGTTGTGGTAGCTTCCTTCCTTGTGTCAGGCTGTCGATTCTGAAGCTGTTTGTTGTTTTGTTGTTTTTTTTTTTTTTAAATGTGGGGTGTTTGGGTTTTTTTTTTTCACCCTAAGAGATTCTCTAATTCAACCTCATACAGCTGCATTGACATAGTCGGGGAAGCTTCATCCTTGGTGCATGCTTGGTGTATGGACGAAGGTCAAATGATTAGCTGTCCCTTCAGACAGCACAACTCTATGAATCTATGAATATTTCCCTTGAATTCCTCCTTTTAAAAGGTTTCTGGATAAGGGCAGATCATTATCTATTAAAAGACCCAGACCTAGGCCTTTGCTGCTATAAAGGACTATGGCTGGTTTTGTTTCCGTGTGTGGGTGAAGACAATTTCTTATTGCAAGGCTGTAGGAAACCTAACGTGTGATGTTTAAGCATGCTACTGACATGTTTGTAACAATCTCATCTTAAAATAATGGATTTTAATGTGTTTGTGTCCTGTTTTGTAGGAAATGTAAGTTGCTGGCGAAAATTCGTCTCCTGTGTTTTAAATCCTTTAAACTATTTCCTTCACTGAGGGAGGGTGGAAGATGAAGGAGGGGACTTTACAGTGCTAATTGCACTCCGTATTCATAATTGGGGCCAGATTCTGCCCTCACACTTCTTAGGCAATCCCAGTGAAGTCATCAGGCTTTTCACAAGCACGCGGGTTTTCCCCACGTGTATTTGATTCCAGGATAAGGGCCCACAGTGAGTTTTTTCATGCACTGATTTCTCACATACACGAGGAGATAGGAAAACCCTGCATCTTTTTCAGCATAGCCTCTTGGTTTCCAGCACCAATTGGATAGATCACGCCGTGTTTTGTTGAGGAGAGGATCAGCAGAGCTGGTCACCTTGGACTGTGCTGCTTTTAACTGGCCAGCCCTTTGCATTTTCTTTGTTAGGTGCTAGGTGGGAAAAAAAATGCAGTTGTGGCTTTGCATTGCTATAGTCATGTCCAAGAAGGAACGTTTAAATAGCTTGTGAATAGGGTGTGGATTTGATGTTTCCTAGAACCAGCTTCTTTTTAGCATTAACGGGCGTACTCTGGGAAGATAGTTGCTGTATCAACATTGGTATAATGACGCATTATTAAGAAATCAATATCCAGTCATAGAAACAAGTCCTGCTGTAAGCAGTTGGGTGCTTACAGCTGCGACTTTGTATGTATTTGCAAATGTAATGGGCTTTTTTTTCTCTCTCTCTCTCTCGTAGCACTGGTAACTTGGATAAACACTGTATGTGTGACTCATTGCAGAACATAAACTTATTTTAAAGGAGCAAGTGTGGGATTTGCTGAATATCCTATTGCCTGCATCTTTGAATACTTGCATTAGGTCATGATTAATCTTAAATTGGCCAACCTGAGAGGAAAATTACTGCTGATCTCTCATAGGTGGCTTCAGAAACAAACAGAAGGATGGAAATACTTTAAAAACTTAACTAGTCACTAGAGTTCTTAAAATCAGAAAGCAAATATATGGTAAAATGTCTTCTCAAATACAACACTTGAACACTTTCTTTGAATACTTTAAGAGCCTGCTTAGTTATCACAGGAAAAGTAAATATTTTCATTCCTTTTTCTTTCTCTCTCCCGTTCCTCATCCTTTTTCTCTCTCTCTTTTTCTTTTTCCTCTTTTTTTCCTCAGAACCTTCTTAATTTGGTGGGACGGGGGACCCGATGTGCCTAGAAAGCCCTGCTTGGGAGCAGGAGATGACCCTGCTAATTGTCCTCCCGTTTGTTAGGTTCATTCTTAAAAGTCCTTCAGCAGTGTCGGCACGGAGTTGATGTAATCCAAACCGAACGCTCCCTGTGCGCATGTGTGCGTGAGCGAGATGTGATGGGCACTGCAGCAGCTCCTGGACTGGTCAAGAACACATCCATTTGTTAATGTGGTAGCCCAAGCACGGGCAATGAGGGATGTGATCCCTCTGTGTGTGTGTGTGTGTGTGTGTGTGTGTGATTGTGGGCATGTAGGGGTGCTAGCTCACAAGACATAGCACCTCGCTCTTCTGCTGCACTCTTGGTGGGGTGGCCGTGGTGCCTAGTGCATCGATCAAAGGCCGCTGCTGGATGTGAGCGAAGGAGGAAGATGGGGAGTGGAGGAGTTGGGGGGCCGGGTGGGGAAGAGGGAGCTGGGGAGAAAGACACGGCTCCAGAGGGAAATACTCTGTGCTTTGCAGTTGCTTGTGTGGATAGAAACCAGATGGTGCGCTGGAACACCCGCTCGCTCGGGCGGCGGCGGAGCCAAACATATGGTTAATGGTTAGGAGAAAGAGCTTTGCGAGCCAGGGCTTTGCTGACTGCCTCGCGTTACAGATTGTTGCAGTGTGTCATTACATTGCCAAACTAAGTGCTTAATACCCGCTGCGGGCGCTGGGCAGGCATTTGCAGGGAGGATGCGGAGGCTCCCTGGGCAGGGCTGACATCACGTGCGTCCCCCCTGCCACACCCCCCCACGCCCCCTTTCCGCACTGGAAATGCCTTAGATATCCCCCTTTTACACGTTCCAAATCTACATCAGGCATTTTCCCTGTTCTGAGTGTCTGTAATTGGTTTCTTTCAGATTTACCCTGGTTTTGTGCTGCCTTTTTTAATTTGGGTCCCCGAGCAGCCAAGTTCACCTAGGCTGCAGCACCGCACTTACATGCCTGGCATCCGAAGTTCCTGCTCTGGGATCTTTGGGCGACACCAGGCCTATGTTATCTAAGGAACTGCTGAGCTCATTCATCTCCTTTTCACGGCCCGCTTCCTTTTATTTTTAGCCAAATCCGTCAGGCCTGACAGGCGGGTAATTTGAGCCAGAGAAAGGGCAAAGCTCCAGGTCCTTTCCACAAAGCAATTCTTCTCCTCCCTCCTGGGAAGGCTCCAAACTTGGCCTGCTCCAGGCAGATGGATTTGTTGAGTCATGTGAGATCATTTACACAAAAACACAGCGAGGCAGTGAAAAGGAAAGAAAAAAGAGGAGGGG
>WBNH01003317.1:128641-239680 GCA_013401255.1 Urocolius indicus
CTGCCCCACAGATAGAACCCGAACGCTTCCAGGCATCTCCAAGAGGATGAAATATCACCCTTGTACTGATGAGAAATGGAGGCAGGAACACTGTGATTTATTGAAGGTCAGGGAGGAAATTTGAAAGGTTGGGATCTAGGTCTCTCCTACCACACCCCGTGAATCTGAATCCTGTGATTTTCCAGCATGAGGAAATTTACTTCCTCTCCCCTGATAAACACAAGACTCTTCTCATTGGAAAAATATCTGTTCTTATCACGGGAGGTTCAGACACACATTTACAAAACTGGAACCAAATTTAAGACTCGTTGCCATCAAAACTGGCAGCTTTAGAGAGTAGCTAGCTATAGTTGCAGTGTGCATGATTAAAACTGGAAATGGTCTGAGAGGCATCAGCAACACTTGGTAGCTGCTGTGCTGTTGCTTTATGTACAACTCAGTGTTTAGGAGCTGGACCAGAGGAGGGACCTGGGCACACCACCAAGTCTCTGCAGTTTTTGGCCTGCTTCATCCACGCATCTGTGGGCTGCAAGGACAGGTCTTTTCACAGAATCACAGAATCTTAAGGGCTGGAAGGGACCTCGAAAGCTCATCCAGTCCAACTTCCCTGCCAGAGCAGAACCACCTAGAGTAGGTCATACATGAGCTTTTCTCATAGGAAAGCCATTTGTAAAGAATAAGACCTTGTTGGCCAAGGTTCCCTCAAATAAGCTGGTTGATATCTTGCAGATACAGATATATGGATCATAGAATCATAGAATGACAGGGTTGGAAGGGACCTCTAGAGATCATTAAGTCCAACCCCCCTGCAGAAGCAGATTCTCCTAGATCAGGTCACACAGGAACGTGTCCAAGTGGGTCATGAAGACCTCCAAGGAAGGAGCCTCCACAACCCCTCTGGGCAGCCTGTGCCAGGGCTCCCTCACCCTTACAGTAAAACAGCTTTTTCTTATATTTAAATGGAACTTTTTATGTTCCAGCTTCATCTCATTACCCCTTGTCCTGTTGCTAGATACTATAGAAAAAAGGGATGTCCCAACCTCCTGACACCCACCCTTTAGGTATGGATGTACATTTTATGGCTGCAAATAGTTAATTGTTTCTGTAAGCAGGTTTAACTGCAGAGTGCCATGCTTGGCAGAGAGGATCAGGAAAGAATTCCTCTGTTATTTTAAAGCAGTAGTTGTCTGAGGCTAATTATGAGAAACACGCCAAGTTGAAATACTACTTTCTTAAAACGAATTTCCATAAGCTGCTCGTAGATGGGTTTATGCTGTGTTGGAAGAAGCCTGACTGCACTTTAATGTAGACACTTGGATTGGTGATTAGGAAAAAGATTGTTAAACAACTGGAATTTAAATACCAGTACAGCTTCATTGTAATAATTTCCCCAAAGGCAGATCGGTAATTCTGCTAAATAGAGAGTTTAATAGACTTTAATAATGTGTACTTTGGAGACCCTATACACAAAGGAATAGTGCGTAAAACATTCATTACGGTAAACCGCTACCTTTGCGTGCAACCAAAAATCTGTTGGAAGGAAACTGGCACGGTTGTGTGTAGCTACACAAGATGATCAGGGGAGTGGAACATCTTTCATACGGGGAATGGCTGTGGGGTCTGGGGCCGTTTAGTCTAGAAAAGATGAGACTGAGGGGGGAATCTCATTAATATGTACAAATATCTAAATGGTGAGTGTCAGCAGGTTGGGGCAGCACTTTTTTCAATGGTATCTAACAACAGGAGAAGGGGTAATGGGATGAAGCTGGAACACAAAAAGTTCCATTTAAACATAAGGAAAAATTATTTCACTGTGAGGCGAGGGAGCCCTGGCACAGGCTGCCCAGAGAGAGTGTGGAGGCTCCTTCCTTGGAGGTCTTGAAGACCTACCTGGACATGTTCCTATGCCACCTGATCTAGGTGGACCTGCTTCTGCAGGGAGGTTGGACTATATGATGTCTAAAGGTCCCTTCCAACCCTGCCATTCTGTGAATCTGTGATACACATTGTGGGGTGTTAAGGGGCAGAAGTTATTATCACCTCCTTACCTGTCACTTCACCTGTTGTGATCAAAGTTGCAGCCAGTATTGTTTTACCTAACAGTGGATGAGCTATCCTGGGCAGACATTAGTTTATGTTTTTGAGAAGTCCTTTACTGGTCGGAGGGCTGAGGTGCTTCAAAGGGCTTTTGTTTTCCTTTGATGTGCCCCTTCACTGTTAAGAGAAGAGGTGACTAGTAGGAAACAAAGAATAACCTCATAAAAAAGAAAGAAAGAAATAAAATAATAGCAAAAAAGCAACCTTAGCAAGCAGCTCTAAACAAGCTTAGCATTGGGTTTTGATTTGATTTCACTGTGCTGCTGCTGAGGGCCCTGCTGGAGAACAGGCGAGAAGGAGGAAGGAGCAGATGCTTTCCGTAAAACAGTAGGGCATTTATCTCTTTTAATGAGGTAACATCATTAGTGCTGACAAAGTGCTGCAAATCAATACGTGTAATGGACTGCTGCTGTCTTTCAGTAGTGCACAGGCTGTTGTGCTTCTGAGCATTCAAATCTGCTGAATCACAGGTCAGGCTTTATCTCCTGTCTGATGCTGATTTGGGGTGGAGGGTTTTTTTTTTTGTTTGTTTTAACAATTTTGTTTTTCCCCTCTTCCTAATCCTTTCCTTCACTCTCCAAGAACTGGAGCCCACCTCCAGGAAATATATTGGGGCAGGCAGAAGTGTACTGATTTCACAAGCATGGGAACTCGTCGAAATGCCACATACGTCTGTTGCGGTGCAAGGACCTTCTCTTTTAATTGGAAACAGGGAGGTTGCTGATGTCTATTTGAGCCTGATTCCTCCAGCCTAAAATGGCTGCAGGTTTTGTTTGGTGTGTTGGGTTGGTGTTTTTTTCCCCCCTTGTCCTCTGCCTGCTTCCTTTAGAGCAGTGGTGTAATGTCAGCCACACTAATCATGTCAGCCGGTGGCACTGATGACCCTGACATTCAGCAACAAAGAGCTGCAGAAGAAAGGAGAGAGCGAGGTAGCTGCGGTGCTGGACAAGCAGCAGCAGCAGCAGTGGCAGGTAGGGGCAAATCTGTGGGTCAAAGCATTTTTCTCTACAAAACCTGTTGTTGTAAAAATCATATGCATGGTTGTGTGCAAGGTGACCGAGGGGAAACGAGATGGACTTCGATGGAGATATGTCTTTTATTCCTCCCTTCTCAGATGGTAAATGTCACAGTACATGAATATAATAGCACGAAGATAACAAAAAAACCCTCAGCAAAATGAATCTAAATGTGAAAAAGCCTGGAGGTTTTAATAATGTCTGGGTTTTAAAAATACTTAATTCCCCTAGAACACCCATCAAAGCTATGTCATCCTCCTCCACAAACAGGTAATAACCTAAATGTTGGAGGTGTGCTGTCTTATTTATCAGAGGGCCCAGGAGTGGCACTCATGCTGATTCCAGGAAAAGAGTCTGTCGGTAAAAAACGATTCATCTGAATAGATCAAGCACGTCAGAAAAAAAAAGAAACAGTGGTTCCTCTTTCTTTTTTTATCTGCATGCCCCTCCCATCCTGGGCTTCCCAACACCTGCTTGTGGTGAAAGAATATAAACAGAATTGCAAGATTCCTCAGGGTTAACTGTTGCCTGACAGCTCCAGCTAAGCAGAGCGAGGTCATACGTGGTTTTCCCTCTTTTATTTTTGTTTCTAACTCTCTGCCGCACATCCAACGAGCCTCTGCAGCATCCCCAGGACATAACCATCCCTGCTGAAAGACTTCCACAAGTGGTTTTTTTGCCTGCCACAACCTGAAAGTCAGTCACGTTTGCCAGAGTTGATAGGAATCCAGAGCTGGAGTCTCTCATTGCCCAACCCTGTCATGTTAGCTGGGATCACAACTGAGAGCAGAGTAACCCTTTCAGTCACAGTTGGTGAGGCCACATACTGGCATGTACTGAAGCATCATCCAGTAGTAACACTGCTGAGTGTTGGTGAAGGTCCAGACTAGGTAAGGCCCAGTTAACACTTGTTGCTTTTGTTAAGTTTAATTGGCATTCCCACTGGAGAGATCAGAGGGGTGTGCTTCAGCAATACCCAGGGTACAGGCAGCATTCCTCGCTGCTGAATTGAAAGCCTTGTTCCTGCAAAGGAAGAATCTCACTAGCGGTTTGTTACCTCATGCTCTCAGCAGTCTTGAACTGGCAGCATATAATGGCCAACAGATGTAGAAAAGGTATCGTTTTGGGAAAGCTCTAAGGACCTTCATTCATTTTTCCCCCCTCCACGCCCCCCAGAACATGGCTTTCATATCACATACCAAAGCTTTTCTATGCTATCCAAGACCGAAACCAACGTTCACTCCCTCCCAAAGCTGGGATGACAAAAACCTTACACACATCTCACTCTCTTCTCTTGCTGCAGGCACTGCAGTCCAATAAATAAATACTTGGCCGAGTTTTACTGCCCTTTACCCAGTTAACAAAAAACAAATGCCTTCTGCTTTGTTTAAGGTGAGTCATGCCTACTTCTGTTGCTCCGGCCAGCAGTTTCTCAACCAGCTTGACCTCCAAGGGACTGATTCTTTTGTGATGTCTCTGAAACAGTTGCCAAATCTTTCTGTGATCAATGGATGAAAAGAAAAAGGAAGGGAAATAGTTGGTGGCAACCTTTCTTAAGCCTACAGATTGATCCACCTTTGCTGTTCTTTCCTTCGTAACGGGGGTGAAAGCGTTATGATGGATGGCAAAGGGACAGGGGATGGAAGGGTTTGAGAGGGAAAGAGCTGTTAATATTACAGGTTCCTGTACTGATATTATCTACTTCTTTCCTTTTCTTTTTCTCATGGATAATGTGTTCAAAAATATTTTGTCACCACATCTGGGTTTGGCACAGCTCCTCAAGATGAGAAAAAGCAGGGCTGCTGGTTAGGACTGTTTGAGAGCAGATGTCGAGGCGATCCTGCCACAGTCTGGCCGCTCATAAGGCCTGGTGGTAACCTCTCGTAGCAAACACAGCACGAGGCATTGATGGGGAAGTGCTGCTGGTGTGTGACTGTAGCGTCGGTGGGCCCAAATCGTGTTTGCCCGACTTGCCTGGGTGGTCGCCTTGGCTTGCACCACAGCACACGGAAATAGATCTTCTGGAATGTGAAACCATGCCTTCTGCGTTTCTCCCACAAGTATTTTATAGTTTTGACTGGCATGCGCGAAGGAAATGGAGAATAACAGAAGAAAAAACTTATATAACCCTTCAGCCGTGCTTCCTTTCCACACCAAGGTTTTGCATTTAAAGTAAAAAGACCAGTCTAAGATATTCACAGAATGGCAGGGTTGGAAGGGACCTTTAGAGATCATCTAGTCCAACCTCCCTGCAGGAGCAGGTCCCACTTAGAGCAGGTCACAATATTGTGTAAGCCTTGGTAAATGAGTGAAGGAGCGTTTGGTTTTTTTTCCTTAAACTCATCTTCACTCAGGGAAACTCAACTGATGGGGGTTTAGTGCTTGGCTAATCTGACTCTTAACAGTTTCCTTTGTCCAGATTCCTGGTTTCACAGAAGTAGGTTGTGAGGAGATCGGGACTGTTTGGGTCTTTTTTGATGAGGTTATTTTTTTTCCTTTTTAGTAATGATACAATAAACCAGTAAGAATTCACGCTTTTCTGAGCATCACATATGAGTGCTGCCCATGGGATGAGGAGAGCCCAGCATCTCTCTTTCCTTGCTCTCTAGATGTGGCTGCCATCTACTCACTGACTCGGTGATTATGGCTCCTAGAGTTTGGTGTAAGATAGAAGCAACATAGAATCATAGAATGGTGGGGGATAGAAGGGACCTTTAGAGATCATCTAGTCCAACTCCTCTGCAGAAGCAAGTCAACCTAGATCAGGTCACACAGGAACGTGTCTTTTCAGGGCCTTCACTGCCAGCAGGACTGCTTTCTCTCTCGAGTTCAGCTCTGCAGCCTGGAAAAGGCAGCACACATGTAAAGGAGTTATTCTCTCAGAGCATGTTGAGAATCCAGCTTTGGTCCAACTGTGAGTCAAACACATGAGACTGAGAATCTTTTGCACTGCTGGAGAAGTTACCACCCCCTAGCAGTAGGATCTTTGCCTGGGAAGTGAGAGCTTGCAAGGACACGAACGTTTGGAAAGGGCAGTAATGGCACATTTATTAATGGCAGTACAGTTGTGGAAGAGTATGGGGGAGTGAATGGGCATGTGTGAGCAAAAGAGATTGTGTTTGCTTTTGCCCCCAGCAGTGCCCTTGGAGTACCCCTCATCCTCTGAGTACATAGTCCCAGTTTTGTGAGGGATGCCCAGAGGCTCTTAGCTTCTTAGCTTTGTAAATCTGGGGATAAATGTTTCATTGTTTGCAAGGTGCCTTGTCTTCCATGTAGGAATGTGTAAAAAGTACCCCTGCCTTTGCAGTGGCTTTCAAATGAAATATCTCCTGTTTCTTTAACACGAAGCTCCCATGCCTGCTTTGTCAGCAGCTCACTGAGGTGCTTCCCAGTAGCTTACAGCTCTGGGTAAGAGCAATCTGTAATCCAGGGCTGTAGAGGTAAAGGAGCCCTTCAGAGGCTTGTGGGAAAGGAATGATGCATTCAGCTTGATACCTGGGGAAAGTGAATATTCAGTTTCCCACTGTGTCACGCTATTCAGGTTCAAAAATTGCAGCTTGCATTTATCCTCTCAGTAGAATGAAGCACTCCTCTCGGGCTCCTGGAGGAGACCAAGAAGTGTACACTTAATTGCTTTGTGAATGATGTGAAGTCTTGGAATGCAATCTAGCCATTGCTCATTAACTAGCTGAACCTATTAAACCTGGACAGCAAGCAGGACTGAGTCGGCCGCCCTTGATTGCAGGCAGCTAATGGAGCTGTGGGAGCAAGCTGTGACTGCAGAGCGGAATTGGCAGTAGACTCCCATCAACCTTCCCTGTTTTGAACTCGCCCTACACTCCATTTAGACTTCTGGCTTGGAGATGGATGATTTCAGAGCAGCGAAGGGGAGGGGGGAGAGGAGGAAGGTGGAAAGCATTGTCTTCCTAGCTATGTTAGCTTTGATCTGAAGCTAAAAGCAAACCAGAATTCAAGTGGCATCGGTAGTCTGACATTTAAACCTGCAGAAGCAGAGAGATTTGTCATCTGGCTGTGGCTGGCTTTGCTTATTGACTGGATCTTGCACAGGTGGTTCCTTTACACAGCACTGTAACAAAAGAAAATGCCCAAATAATGTGACTTGGCATCTCTGTAGGTCTTTTTTAGCTCTAAGGGTATCAGCTGCTCTTACAAATCACACATATAGGTGTATTGGTACTCACAAAATATATCCTGTCTTGCAAAAGAGCATGGTAGCACTACCTTGCATCTTCATGCCCTACTAGAAGCACAAAAGAAAGCGGAATTCACTAAATGTTAACTGGATAATTTGAGGGGTTGTTGGAGGTGGTTTTCTTAGTAGCTTGAAGGAAAATGAAGAAAATTGAGATTTGCCCAGGAAATGTGAAGTCTTCAACCTTTTAAACACGAAGGCCTCAACTGGAGATAGATACTGCCCTGGGTATGTAACATTTACCTCCAGAGCACTCTTGGCATTGCGCCGGAGCGTTGTTTCAGAGCAGTTTGTGCTGCTTGCTACATCGCCAGCATCTCATCCTTCAGCATTCACATGCCTCCCATCCAGTTGCACTGTGCGCCCAACCTTATTTACCTTGTGTGTTTTGCCAGGATCACAGCTTGGTGGTGTGGCTTTGGGCCCAGTCAGACCGTCTGTCAAGGAGAAGGGGAGGAGAAGTAGTGGTTTTGACACGTTGCCTGAAGGAGGACATGTCCAAATGTGCTTTGAAATCTTCCTTGTCCAACGCTTTTAAGCTACTGTATATTGTGGAGAGGTTTTTTTTTCCCCTATTGTTTTGCCTTAATTTCCCTGTTGCAGAGAGATTGTTTCATTTCCAGTCTGGATTCATTTTGTTTGTGCTGCTGGCAGATCCTATCAACACCCACTTTTTTTCTGTGATACTTAAACTTTGAAAGATAAAATAAAAATCTCTAGTGTCATAGAACACTGACTTGCTTGTAAAATACTTCCCTATACCACAGATGCTATTTAAAAATATTGTAGGAGTCTAGTAATACATTAGCATTTTATGCATTTCACTCTGAGAAGTCCCAAAGAGCTTCAAGTGTAGTGCAAGCATGCAACCCTGCTGAGATGCAGTCCCTAGTGAACCAGCCCTACGTTTGCTGAGGGAGCGATGGGCTCGAGCAGCATGAAACAAAGCAGCCAGAATAAACTGCCTCCTGGGGGAAAACGCTAGGAAAGTCATCAGTCTTGATGTCCAACAGCCAGGGCTTCAGCTTGGGACACTGTCATAGAATCATAGAATGGTAAGGGTTGGAAGGGACTCATAGGGATATCCAAGTCCCCTGCAGAAGCAGGTCCCCCGTCAAGAGTTGCCCACTCTGGGGCTTGGCTGAGTACAGCCCCAGACCAACACTTGGGGCCAAATTTTTGGAGGAGGTGACTGTTGAACAAGTGTCCACGTGGGCTCTGTATTAATAACTTCTTGTAATCTTCACTGCATTCAAAGCAAATAACCCTTTTGTTTGTCAGTGGCTACAGAGTCACCTGCTTTAGCTGTAGGCTCAGGCCGGGCTGAGTTGGTTTGTGGTGGCTGTGTACTAGGAGCAGCCCACAGATGAACAGGCTGCCCAGGGAGGTGCTGGAGTCACCATCCCTGGAGGGGTTTCAGATGTTGCACTGAGGGAAATGATCTAGTGGTTGATAGGGCTGGGACAAAGGCTGGACTCGATGAGCTTAAAGGTCTCTTCCAGCTGAAACCATTGTATGATTCTAGGCCTTTGGTGGCTGATGATTTCTGACAAGATACAAAGTGTTTGTGTCCTCCAACATGTGCCAAGCATGTTTCTTTACATCATCCTAGGTATCATTCAGTCTATTTTGTATTTGAGTCCCTTTAAAACCATTGAGTCTCTCTCAGATTAGCTATTTCAAACATATCTCAATGAGGAGGGGACACAGAGCTTTAACCTGAAGACAACAGAACCGTTTTCAGATTATTTTGAGGCAACAATTACTTCATTCTGGGAAATTCAGCCTTGCAGAGGCTAATAAAAACTACAATTCAAGCTTTTCATAATGTTTAGCAGAACTAATACCAGAGTGCATATTCTGGTTATCATTTCAAAACCTCAGTGACATTTTTATCTGAGTGTTCCCTACAGATGCTGTTATTCACGTGTGAGAAACCCAGGGAGGGAACAGCAGCCTCACTAGTGTAAAGGAATTACACCACGGCAGGCTGTGATGTCACAGCTCAGGGCTTCAGTGAGTCTGGTGTTTCTAAGCAAAGGCCATAGCAGCTTGTGCTCCTTTTTTCACTTTTTGAAGGAAACAAAGCGATTCATTCTTTCAATTTTGAAATGTGTGATGTCTAAAGAGAGAGAAAAGAAAGAACAACAACAAAAAAGACTAGTTTATTTTCCATTTGACATGACTCTGCTGGGCAGAAGCAGCTGTCCGATACATTGAGGTGGGAAATAATTAGTCTTGGGGGTGTGAAATGGGTTATAATCTTAATGTCATTTTACTATGACTAAAATAGGCTAATTTTGTCCTTTGCTAATCCATGCAAATCCCATTGATTTAACAGCGTTGTGTGGGTAGAAATAAGAAATGCAGCTGGCCTATATTTTGAGATCTCCTTGCGTAGTGTGAAGGCTGACGGAGCACGTTGCTTGAGGAAGCAGCCCACCCCTCTTGTATGCTGTAGCACTGCTACCAAATGCTGGCAGAAGGCAGAGCATCTCATGCAGCTGTTGCTGTTTCAGAGCTAGCAGGTTAAGCACAAAGCCTTTCATTTCACTGTATTCAGCAGAACACGTGTACGTGCCATTTGTCAGCATGTTTATAGCAAAATAAGCTAAGAGCAGAAAACATATCTAGAGGTGGTGAAACCTGGTTTAGATGAGATGAGAGACTTTAAGAGGCTTTATGCAGATCTTGAAAAACACAAAGAGCTGGACCAAACGTCACCGTTTCAGGCAAATTTAGAACCTCCACCTACTGAAATGGGAACACATTTAGGTCAGTGCTTTGTGCTTTGCAAAATCGTCTCCCTAATCTCCTTCTGAGCATTTCTGACTGTGATTTAGGTGGAGGGAGGGGGTGGGAGGGAAGTGCTTCCAGGCTGAGACTTGTAGCTAAGTTGTCATACAGAGTTAATCCGTTGAAAGACTGAAGTGGTGTAGATAGATAGGCGCTGAGTTCTGAAACCTGCTATTTACTGGCGAGTATACTTGCATGCAGACACTCATTATTTGGAAGCATTCAGCCAAAGGATCTGTAAACTTTTGGGGTTTAAACCATTTGCCTAAATCATGGAAGCAAGTTCTGGTTACCTGGGTTGATCTCGTTTTGTTTGTGTGTTTCGGCAAGATTCAGAGAGGTTGTGTCAGATGATCTAGACACAGTTTCTTGCATTCGTCAAGTAACTGGAGCAGAAATACGGTTTCCTCCTTTCCTACCCCCCACCCTCCACCTCCTTTTTCATTTAATGAAATGGGAAATGTTGAAGCTACTGGAAACCTTGATGTGACAGTTCTCAATGCAGTGCTGCTGGCTCTTAGAGTTGAGTTCTGTTAAGCAAATCGTAAACATGGAAAGCTCCCGTATCCCTGGTCTTCTTTAATGCTGTTGTTTTGTGAAGTTAGTAAGGAATCAGCAATTAGGCTAATATATCTGACTAATAGGTATTTCACAATATCTAATGAAGAGTACTTCCTTGGCAGATATTATTGGTAAAGCTCTCTGTTACTATAATGGATCCTGAGTCTGCTGTCAGAGTAATGGGAGATGGGTTTGGGATTTAGGATCTCTATAACCAGCATCCTGCAAGTAGAGGCTCCAAGACTGTAGCTGGTGCAGTTGTGATTGCAGTGTGAACCTGGGCATCATATAAGTGAGACTGAGCCTCCTGAGAATGAACATTGGCACTCTGTCTTCCATGAAACCCCCATGTACTCACCCACATCGGTATGTACGGCTGTCGCCCACCCACTAAGGAAAAATGAAACAAAAGTGTTCTGCAAGGTTGTCTTCTCTTGCTATTCTTCCCCCAAGTATTTCTTGTCTCTGCTCAGCAGGCACTAAAATCGAAGGCAAGAGAGTTACAGAAGCAGAGGAGTTAAGGAGTAAGTGACCCTGCGTTCTCCTCAGGCTTCCCAAGTACCTCAAGAACTTGCTCTTGGGAGCAGGGATTGGGACCCATTCCTGTTTGAGCTGATGCTTCAGCTGTCACCTTTCCATATCTGTACTTACTGCTTTTTCAGAAGCAGTGAAATCAAAAGCTGACAACAAACGTGATCTTCATGGAGCATTGTGACAGCAGCCTGGCTTATCTGGAAGTACAAATAATATTAAAACATGCCCTGTCAAAGAGAGAGCTAATTGTCAAGAAGGAGAAACGAAACTGGAGCACAGTCACGCACAGAACTGTTGTCTAGCCAATTTGAGGCCAAGCAAAGAAAGGTATCACAAAGTTAAAATTCACAGTCAAAGCAAAGGAAGCAACGTTGTAATTACTTGGAGCAAGAGAAGCTTAGCCATCCTCTTGTGAAATCTGAACATAGTCATTTCAATCTTCCTCCAACTTCCTCTTTTCTTCATCTAAGACCTAATAGCTGCAAGATTTTTGTGACACCTGTGTTTACCCAGACACCTGCTCTTCACTAAAACAAAAGGTACCTTGGAAGCTGTCTGCTGGAGTTAGTGCAGACAGGTAGTGGCTGTGTCCTGTATCTGCTTGCTGATCACTCCTTCTTAGTGGAGAATCATAGAATCACAGAATGGTGGGGTTGGAAGGGACCTTTAGAGATCACCTAGTCCAACCCCACAGCAGAAGCAGGTTCACCTAGATCAAGTGGCACAGGAACATGTCCAGGTGGGTCTTGAAGACCTCCAAGGAAGGAGACTCCACAACCCTTCTGGGGGCCAGGGCTCCCTCACCTCACAGTGAAATAGTTTTTTTTCTTATATTAAAATGGACCTTTTTGTGTTCCAGCTTCACCACTTTACCCTTTGTCCTGTTACTAGACATCTTAGAAAAAAGCGATGTCCCAACCTACTGACACCCACCATTTAGATATTTGTAAATATTAGTAAGTTCTCCCCTCAGTCTCTTCCAGACTAAACAGCCCCAGTTCCCGCAGCCTTTCCNAGGATTCTGCCTTTGTCCTTGTTGAACCTCAATTGAGGTTCCTCTCTGCCCAACTCTCAAGCCGATCAAGATCCCGCTGAATGGCAGCACAGCCTACTTCTTATAGCATATTAAGGCCTGGATTTGAACAAGTGGATTCAAGAGTCTTTTTTCAGTTTCAGAAACAAGGGACACTTTTTATGCTCTTCATACATTGGAAAACAAAAAAGCTGATTTTTTTTATGGGAGAAATGATGTATCAGCTAACCTCAAATGGCAAAATTACTTAACTTTTTTCAGAGTTTTTACTTTAACCACCAAATTTTAGTTATACCCATCTTCAAGATCTTCAACCCATCTGCTTGCTGCTGTACACGCACCTTTAATGTGTGTGTAAGCTGAGGCGCAAAGAAGCTGCTGGGGTTTATACCACGTTTTTAACACAACTCAGGTCCTTTGTTGTTTGGTGTAGCCTTCACATGGTTGGCTGTGTGTTACAGTGCATTAACAAGAAGAGATGAAATACAGATGGTTAGTCTTTTTTAAGGCAAGCTATACATTGGTTACACTTGCTATACTCTGTATTTATACTGCTTGAAAGATGGTTATCTGCAAATATCGTTAAGTCGTCTCTGGCAATTATGTTCTTTGGAACATCTTCTGTATTTGTGTCTTCTGTCTTGATTTGACAAGATTAAAAGGCTGACACTGGTTTCTAAATATCTCAGATAATAGCATTTTTTGTCTCTTTTTTAACCAGAAGACTCTCTTTTAACCCTAAACTCTTGTTTTTCCCCTTCTGTCTCCTCACTCCATCTCCCGCCCCATTCACTAACCTGGCTGGTGCCAAGGATACCACCACCAGTGCAGATAGTGCACTGACCCAATCCATTGATTTAGAGAGAAACTCATAATGTCTTGCTTTGGTGTAGCTTCTACATCTCATGTTTGGTTGATAGGTAACCGCCACCATTTTACTCTGAAAAAGTAAGGTAGTATGTCCCAGGTACCACTCCTCTGGATTAAATTTCCCCACTGTGTAGAGCCTGTGTCCATGAGGGGCTTGGCTTTTTGCAATGATGAGCTACTGTTCTTTTCGACACTTCTGGCCCATTTTGTCTTTTTCTTGAGTCCTGATTTTTGAATGTTAGGATGTCAGGTCAGTGGCTTGGCCGTCTTAAGTGCAAAGCCTACACTTCCCTTACATTTTATCCACTGTCAGATCCAGAATGACTTTGTCACGTGGGCCCAGAGTGTAGATAACATCTCTCACGTGAGGTAGTATAAATTGTTGGCAAAAGGGACATTCCTTTTCGTTCTCCCATCTGCTGAACCAAATAGCACCATAAGTATACAAGAATATGAGCTAGCTCAGGAGCCAAAAAAAAAAATGTTTCTGGTGGTTTTTTTTTTTTCTCCCAGCTCTGGTAGGTGTTAAGTTTGTGTGTTTCATTGTATTTAGGCAGTCTTAATGTGAACCTGCATAAGAGTCGAGTGGTGATAACTGCTAATGTATTAGCATACTGGGGATGAGGGAGGGAAGGAGGCAATGTAGAATGTCATACTGAAGAAGGTATGAACAACTCACAGCGTCACTGGAGACAGAACGCAGCTGCTTCTTGAGATGTAAAGTGTGGTTTCTTTTTTAAGCCAGGTATTGAAATGGTTGCTGTTAATGTAAAATGTGAGGTACTCTGCAATCTTTTCATCTTGCAGCATCCTTATCAAGTAGAATGTAGGTGACAGGAAAACTGCTGTGTTGTTTTTAGCGGGTAGCAGGCCCTGGGTACCACCTAACCCAGCAACCAAAACAAGGTTGCAACTGAGGGCGAGGTTGTAGAGTCTCGTGACCCAAACCAAACTGACCAGACAACATGGTTGAGGTGAAGAGTGGTAATATGACACTCTGTGTTTGGGGGTTCAGCTACAGGCAATAACCTGTCCTTAGAAAAGGGGCAAATTAGAAGAAGATGGCAAGGTGGCTGTTGCAGCCAAGCACGTGCCAGGTAAGTAACAGATGCCATCTGGGGTGAAATGATAAGACTTGCTTTGAAAATCATGAGCCAGGCAAGCCTCTAAGAAGCTCTTCAGGGGAAGTCTTGGGGGAAAAACTCCTAAGTACTGAAAGTAGGTTTCTGGAACACCGGAAGAAAGGCTGCAACAACAAAAGAGGTGCAGGTGAAAGGGGAAGGGACGAATACATTAAGAAAAATCCTTTGAGTAAGCAAAATGCCTGTGACCAGGAATTGATGAAGAGCAATCTAAGAATGAAAACAAAGCTATAATATATTCATGAAGTGAGATGATTATAACCCAGAGGGAGCAGCGTTAATTATGACTTCCAAGGCAGAAAAATAGCTTATAGACTGGAAACCAATTAGCGGTCGATTGCTCTGAACTACATTTCAAACACAGTACGTGAAATGACAATTACACAGTGTTACCAACAGACAACTACTATGATGAGATAAGAGCTGTCAGCAGATTTGGACCAAATTCCTCAGCCTGACATCTGCTTACTAACAGGGAGACTTCCTTCTCAGGGTTACAAATGGTGACAGAATGGAGGAGTCGATGTCCAGGCGTCATCTTCGGTCTCCAAAGCAACAATACAAGGCCTGGCAGAGCTCTGCCTGCTCTTGAGGCTCTTGGTGATATGTGGGCATGGTGAAGGTGTCCCCAGAGCAGTCGGTGGAATTGTTGTGGTCTGAGTGTATTAGAGGCAAACATAGTGCTTATCTTCAGCAGATCTCCATGGGCAGAAGAAGTGATTGTTATTTTTTTGTGACAAGACCAAAAAGAGAAAAAGAAGAAACCTCCGCAGGAGAAATAGCAGGAGAGGTGTTTCTTTTGGTTTTGACTACAAAGTGAACAAGGCATAGGTTGTTAAAAACGTAACTCATTTTCAGCTAAGCAAGCCCAAATAGTGGGCTTTCCAAGGTGGAAATATGGACTCATGGGATCATTGTGTTTGGAAAAGACCTTTAAGATCATTGAGTCCAACCACTAACCTCACACTGCCAAGCCCATCGCTAAACTAAACCACATTCCCTCAGCACCTCATCTATGTATATTCTTAGTATCTCCAGGGATGGTGACTTCAGCACCTCCCTGGGCAGCGCCTTGCAATGCTTAACAACCCTCTCAGTGAAAAAGTTCTTCCTAATGTCCAATCCAAACCTCCCCTGGTGCAACTTAAACCCATTTGCTTGTGTTCTGTCATTCATTACTGGAGAGAAGAGATCGACCCCCCACCTCACTACAACTCCCCTTCAGGCAGTTTGTAGAGAGTGATCATGTCTCCTCTCAGCCTCCTCATCTCTAGGCTAAATGCTCCTCATCAGACTTGTTTTCCAGACCCTTCCTCATCTTTGTTAGCTGTCTCTGGACGCGCTCCAGCACCTCAGTGTCCCTCTTGTTCACTACAAGAAGTTGAGCCCAAAACTGACCACAGTACTTGAAGTATGGCCTCACCAGTGCCAGATACAGGGGAACAATCACTTCCTTGGTTCTGCTGGTCACACTGTTTCTGATACAAGCCAGGATGCCAGTGGCCTTGGCAATCAAAGACACCACCAGATGTGAGGGACGGGCTTGTCAATGTGAGATTAGGGGGTGATCTTAAAGGTCTTTACCAACCGTAGTGCCTCTGTGATTTGAATGCATTGAGCTAATGCAGTGGGAAGGTTGCTTTCAAACAAGAGTAGAAGGCCCCAAGAGAAATAAAGCAGATAGCCTTGCTGAAGAAGCTGATCTAGTTCCTGAAAAAGGTATCCCCTTCACTGTCATCTGCATCAGTTAAGGTGTCATCATCCAGTGAGCCTGCCTAAGGTTAACAAGTGAAAGCTGTTTAGTGACAAAAAAAGAAGGATAACAATGGGAGGAGCACTATGACTTTGCCAAAGGAACTGAAAATGGCCAAGTAGAGATGCTGCTTCACAGCACAAAGGTGGATGTGAAAAACTCACTAGATACAAAGTTTGGAGAAGCTGCAGGCAGAGACCATTGCTGGGAAATGATTGAATGGTTGACAAGTTCTTCAAGAAAGATGGGAATTAAAAAACAAACAAACCACACCTGACTGATGGAGCAATTGCATTCCAGTTCAAGTGTCCTAGAAAGGTGATACAAGGGATTGCAATGTTGATGAGAAGTTATGTTCCTTTCAGTGCTACAGTCATGAGAACTAAAACAAAACAAAACAGAGATTCACATTTTTTTTTCTTTTAGAGCTTCAGCTCAGCCATTTCAATGTAGGAGATAAAAGAATAACTAGAGTTTTTTATAGCCTCTCCTACTGGAGGATTAGCCACTGCCAATCTGATGCAGTTGTTTGTTTGGGGCTTTGGAGGAGGAGGAAGAAGGGTATTTTTAATACTTGTTTTTCCAGAGATGAATCTACTGTTTTGAAGTGTGTATTTATAATAATTACAAAGTCCTGACAATCTTCAACCATCAAATTAAATGGAGAGCTGTTAGTGATTCGTCGTGGATAATGCCGGTGTAAAATGAACATGCATTCTGTCACCTCTTTATGTTTGCTGTTGAGCTGATGTTCACATGAGCAAGCCACCACGTGAACACCTACAGCTAGACAGAATACAGTGAAGCTGGGGGTTAGATCTCTAAAGGTCCCTTCCAACCCTACCGTTCTATGACCATTCTAAGTGTTACATTGCTTATATCCAGCATCCTGAGCATGGGATGCTTAAGTGACAATACAAACAAAGTGAGTCAAGACTGCCTGGCATCGCAGGGCTAATGATTACTTATGAAAACAAATCTCAGGAGATCTTCAAGCAAATCCCAACAGAAGCTTTATGTAAAAAGGCAAAGGAGTACAAGGAATAAGTCAATTTACATATCTTGGCAGAAACACACCAACCAGCGGGGAAGTCCAAAAGGAAATGTCACCAACTGGCAAGGCAACAGCTGCGTTTACCAACTTAAACAAAATTAGTCATTGAAAATACAAATGTAAAGACCAAACTAGGTCTTTATATTTCCATCTTAACATGTGGATGTGAGTGTTGGAAACTCACCAAAGGCACAGACGTCTCGTGCCTCCAGAAGTAAATACCTGGGGAAAACGCTAGGTAACAGACGGAGTGAATTTGTCACAAATGCAAAGAGCTGTCACTTTGTCACCAGTGTGTCCCCTGAGTTCTCCAGGGTAAATGCTGGAAACACTTGGGTCGTGTGCTGAGGGTAAAGCCAGCAAGCCTGTCCGAGCAGATGGGCTCTTGAGCAGCTGGAGGAACATGCAAATAAATGGTCAGAGCAGATATTATTTGGAGTGTGAGCGCTTACTGGCACTCGGTGGTACAGGAAAACTGCAGAGAGTGGCTGACGAGGGGTGCAGACGGCAGAGCTGCGTTGGCTTCCAGAACAACATCTGCGGTGCAAGAAGGCTTTGGGGGAAAAAGTTACTCTTGGTTCTCTTGGGGGTGGAGTAGGGAGCTTACTCCTTTGCCAATTCAGACTATTTTAGGTTAGGTTTCTGAGGGGAACCAGAGCTTCCCGGTGACTGCTTTTCTGGCCTCAGCTGTGGAGTGCTGCATTACATGCACGAGCCAAGAGATCTGTCATCTCTGCTCTAGAGTGCTTTTTCTGTCTGACCTCCAGCAAATCACGCGACCTTGCCAGCTCTCCAGAGCTCTCTGACCACAAGACTATGAGATTTTAATTAGGAACAGTGGACAGTAGGCTACTTTTTCTGATTTCACAGCCATCCGCAGGGGCTGGTAGGTGAAGCAAATTGCTGTGGAAATAAGGGGAAAGCATGTGTTTCACACCGCACTGGGAGTCAACAAGTTTCTTGTATTTAAAAGTGACATGAGATAAATAACTGCAGCTACAAATCATCTGTAGAGGTGAACACTAGCCCTTACCTTCCTCATTTATGAGAGCTCACATGTTTCACTTAAAACAGTTCTGTGGCTTTTTCAATTGGTGTTTTAGATTATAGCAGTTACCACAGTAAGAAGATGTTTATGTTACTGAGTTTTAGACCACTTTGTAGAACATGGGGACAAGAATAACATCCTGTGCTGTTTTTACTCCAGTTGTTTGTTCTTTATAACTCTCCCTGCTTTTGTCACTGCTGCTCAGCACCTTCTTGTGCTTCACAAAATCACAGAACCTCAAGGGCTGGAAGGGACCTCAAAAGCTCATCCAATGCAACCCCTTTGCCAGAGCAGGACCACCTGGAGTAGGTCACACAGGAACTCATCCAGGCGGGTTTGAATGTCTCCAGAGAAGGAGACTCCACAATCCATCTGGGCAGCCCCTGCCAGTGCTCCCTTACCTCAACAGGGAAGAAGTTTCTCCTTGTGTTTCCTTGGAACCTCTTCTGTTCCAGCTTGTACCCATTGCCCCTTGTCCTATCATTGAACATCGCTGAGAACAGCCTGGCTCCATCCTCCTGAACGCACTTTTTATGTATTTGTAAATATGAATGTGGTCACCCCTCAGTCTCCTCCAAGCTGAAGAGCTCCAGCTCCCTCAGCCTTTCATCAGAAGGGAGATGCTAAATGGTGCTGCAGACAGCTGCCTCATGTGCTGTCCACACCAAGGAGCTCATATGGGTTGCATTTAAGAGGGAGTTTCAGTTGAGAAGAACCAAAATGAGCACAGGACCTTCTACGTTTTGAGATATTGACATCCATCAGACATCAGAATACAGATTGACACTGAACCCTGTAGGCAAATAGGCTGGAATGAAACAGAGGCCAATCTTGAGAGCTGTGAGCTTGCCAGGGGGACAGCTCTTGGATGCCCAAGGGCTTCCATGGCCAGAGCATCTGGCAAGACTGCTTAGTGGCTTCTGCAGGGAGATTTGCTTGCAAGATCTGGAAACCAGTCTAACTTTCCCCAGTTAAACCCATAACCAGCCTTCTTGAGACTCCCTCTTTTTCCCATGGCCCAGTGCAGGTGAGAGCAGTGCTGCCTGCTGAGCTAGGCTGAATCAAGTCATTTGAGCTCTTAGAATCATAGAATGGTAGGGATTGGAAGGGACCTTTAGAGATCATCTAGTCCAACTCCCAAAACTTCACATAAGTGCTTGCAGATATGTCCCTAGTCCTAATACATATGAATGGTGTCAGCAGGGATGGAGTTCAGCAGGAGTTAGCCTTTGGGGTATTTTGTCAAATTTTTGAAGCATGAACTGTTGGTAAACCAAAGCTACCAGGGCAGATTCATAATCTGCAGCAGGCAGTATAAAGCAGCTGCAACCCTGCTGCAGGTACCTGACATTACATTTCATCTGCCCTTTCTCTGCAGACCCCGTTGCCGTCCCTGTCCTTTCCAGGGGCTTGAGATGCACTGAGGTCCTATAGCCCTGCTGGAGAAGCTGAGGGAGAAACACTGAGCAGGGCTTTGTCTGGGTGCAGGTGGCTGCAGTAGAGCAAGCTCTTGGTCCCTTCTGGAGGCAGCAAAGGGGTTCACTCATATCCTTGAAGATGGGTACCTGAAAGAGCGTGACATGCCCTGGAAGGGACTGTCACTTTGCAGTGACAGTGAAGGAAATGTGGAGCGTTGACTGTCTGGGCTGCAAGGTTCTCTTTTGTGTCTGAATCGAATGAGATTAATCCTGTTGTTAACTGCTGGAGTGATGGGGCCATAGGACTAGCTAGATAAGTAGTAGACAGCTAGTTGGTGTTTTGCTTTGTAAGGTGTGCTCTGTATGTGAGTATAGTGATCCGCTGAAGTAGAGAGGAGGGTGTGAAAGACACAGTGGTACTGAGGTTCTTGTTAAGTTACGGGATGTGGTAATATTTATTAACTGGTAGAAGATTAAGTGTTCTGTGGTAGTATTGCACATTTTAAGAGAGAAAATTGTTTTATGAGTAGACGTGGATGATTTCTAGAAGGAGCCTCATGGATAGCTTTCTGAGTGCACGTAGCCATTTCAGGATTGCATCAAGAGTAGCCGGATTTTTAAATTGTCCCAAAGTTCAGACCTTTTTAATTTGAAGAAAGCTTTAGTAAACCTAAAGTCACAGTGTTTATCATCATCATTTTCTCTTAATCTGAAGAAAATAAAATCCTGTTTGAAAATAAACTAACCATGAGCCAGCAATGTGCCCTCATGGCCAAGAAGGCCAATGGCAGCCTGGGATGCATCAAGAAGAGTGTGGGCAGCAGGTCGAGGGAAGTTCTGCTCCTCCTCTCCTCTGTCATATCTGGTGAGGCCTCATCTGGAGTCCTGTGTCCAGTTCTGGGCTCCTCAGCTCAAGAGGGACAGGGAACTGCTGGAGAGGGGCCAGCACAGGGCCACCAAGATGATCAGGGGACTGGAACATCATTCATACGAGGAAAGGCTGTGGGAACTGGGGCTGTTTAGTCTGGAGGAGACTGAGGGGGGACTTCATGAATATTTACAAATATTTGAAAGGTGTAAGTAAAGGGGATGGGGCAGCACTTTTTTTTTCTGTAGTGTCCAGTGACAGGACAAAGGATAATGGAAAAAAAGGTGAAACACAAAAAGTTCCACTTAAGGAAAAACTTCTTTCTGTTGAGGTGAGGGATCCCTGGCACAGGCTGCCCAGGAGAGTGTGGAGGCTCCTTCTCTGGAGGTTTTCAAAACACACCTGGACATGTTCCTGTGTGACCTGATCTAGGTGAACCTGCTTTAGCAGAGGGGTGGGCTAGATGATCTCTAAAGATCCCTTCTATCCCCTGGCATTCTGTGATTCAGTGAAAATGTATTTTGTAAACAAAAATTATCCATGCAGCACTTCAGAGACCCAGCTTGATTTTCATATGTTATTTTACTTATTTCTTGTATTCCTCTTGAACGGGACAGCAGAAAGAGCTTTAAAGATACTTTCCTTCCTAGGAAGCAATATCTCTGTTATGGCTGAGACTGTAGGGACTTTTCAGTTTCAGTTGGTTTCCACCTCTTGTCCTTTCATCTCTTCTGGCTCCACATGTCTTTTAGATCATCTCAAACCAATTAGAGGGAAAGCTCAAAGTATAGTTGGCAATTAGAAGAAGTACTGAAAAGCATCACACCCTTTGACTGCATTGCTTTCAGAAGACAGTAGGTGGGAAGGAATAAAAGCATACCTTAATGACACAGTGTAGCTGTTTATTTTCACAGCTGTAGCACTAGTGAAATGTGCAGCAGACATCCAAGTTCCACCAAACGTGGTCCCTGGATGTCGCACCTGCCAGTCCCGCAGGGCCAGTACCAGTTAGGGATGTGTGTGTGTGGCTGAACAATACATGAAGACTACAAGAGGTTTATCCCATTAGAAATAAATTACAGTGTAGTGTAGCATGAAAATGATGTGTCAGTGAATACAGAACACAGGATTACCTTCTGTCTCTTCCCTTTATCATAGATAACAGAAGCAGTATGGGAAGGAGATTTATACTGCACCCATTTGAAGCTGACCAAGCAATTTAGATGAGATGAAATAGGGATTTTATTTCTGGAGAGAAGAATGTGTTCCTGCTAAAATGCCATTAATTGCTTTATTATTTAAGGCACAAATTATATTCAGCAATTTGTTGATCTCCTCTTTTTTTTTTTTCTCCAGTGGAAATAATTCACCACAGAGAGATTAATCTGTCAAAAAATTATGATGAACCTACTAACAAATTCAACTGAAAGCAACTGAGCTTTTAATTCAGCTTTTATTTCCTGCCTTCTCTGCTCCCCAGGCGCTCTGTGTGCCTGTGAATTTCGACAAAAACAGTAGTGGCTTTGCTAAGTATGAACACCTTAACCAAAATCATGGCAAATACCATTGCAGCACTGGAATTATGGGCATCCTCTTAGATGTTGGGAAGCTGCTGTCACGCTGTAGTAGCAGCAGCACCGCGTGCCAGTAGCAAGGAGGGCTTTGTTGTTCTGGATGCATGGAGAGGAGTAAAGTTTAGGAAAGCTCCCAGTCTCTCCTGGAGACAGAAGCACTGCCAGCATGGACCAGTCCCTCCCAGGTCCAGTGCTAAATTCTGCTCCTTGTTCCTGGCCTTTGTTATAAGAATACCATGTGGAGCTTCCTCTGAAAGCACTGTCCCTGTCTGCCAAGCTTCCCTCCTTTGGCTGTTTTGCTTTCGTTTTTATTTTCAAATCTGTCTCTTTGTTATCTCTCTTTGCTCCTGTTGGATCATTTTTGTTCTACTTTATCTGGTTCTCCCGTTACCCAGCCGCCAGCAAGCTGGTGGCTTGTCTCCATCACCCAAAGCTGTGCTCTTTCTTCCATATCTTCATGCCTGGAATTTGCCATGCCAATATTAACCCAGTGATTGCCCATGGCTAATTTATTTGCCATTTAGGCAAATAAATAATAATAATAATTTTAAATAATTTTAAATAATTTTAAATAAATTTTAAATAATAATAATAAAGTTGAGCCCAAAGGAGATGTGGCTCCATGCAAATCAAAATTGTTTTGTACAAGTACCGCTTGCAGGAACAGTTGCTTCTGCTTCATACCCAAAGCACAAGCTTTAGGGTCTCTGCTTTACCACAGGCTCAGGATTAAGCAAGATTTGGAGGTTGTGAGATAAGCAAGGTCTTGGCTCACCTCTAGAGACCTTGCAAGCATTGCTTGCTTTGGTCATGGCACCAAGAATTTGCTCACATCCAGTATTTTAGGATTTTTTTTCTCTAAAAGCAGGATTCAATCACAACCTAACATGGAAGCATTCCAATCCTCTACGTCCCATTTATATAGAGTGTTTTTCAAGGGAGGTCTGAATTGTACTTTACGTGGTTGCTGCCCTCATCTTTCTGCTGCTGCAGGTTGAGCAGTGATGGTAATAAATTAGATCTGTCCTCACACTGATAGACTCTTGAGATTTTTCGTGAGTGAGGTGCTAATTATGTTTTACTTGAAAAAATAAGAGTTGTCCCACTGAGCAAGAGCTTTGAGGCCATTTTTGGAATTTCTCAGTGTTTCACAAATACAAGTGATTCCAAGAATAACAGAAGATCCATTATTGCTGTTTTCCTTCTGAGACAGAGCATTGCTGTCTGTCTTGGTTGGTGGTTAAAGCTGCAGCAAGCCCCCTGAATTGCTGGTGACTCTATATGATTTGTAGTCCCAATCAATAGGGAAGAAGAATAGCTTTTAGAAAAACTGGTTTTGTTACAGATGTGTAGATGTGAATTTATAGTTTCAATCACGCTTCAAAGAGAGCATCTGTGAAAGTGAGATAGTTAGAAAGCTGGATGAAAGAGCTGGCAGGAGGAGTAAAATGTAGGAGGAGACCACAGGAAGGGATAACACCTGAAAACATCGGTGGAGAGAAAGAAAGTTGAGGGAGGTATGCAGCCATTAAAACTCACTAATCCCCGACCAACCACTGTCTTCTCGCTTGCTTGCTTTTTTGTTTTATTTTGATTTGGTGTTGCCTGGTGTATTTATTCCCACCCTTATTTACAAGGCTCGGAAGTGAGCGAGCGCTTTTTCCAGCTCTCTGCTTTCCCTGCCTGCTGGAACATCTGTACTCACAACACTTTTCCTGTCTAAAGATAGTTTGAGCTAGCGTGCCCAAAATACAGCTTCAGGCTTCGGTTTGTTGTTGTCTTAGTAAGCATAAAAATATGCTCTAATATTATGTCACTCTGGTTATGTGTTTCAGCAGCTGTGTCCAGTTTGTCAGGAATGGCCTCGCTTCCTAGGATTTGTTTTTCCACAGCCTGAGAACTGGGTTGCTTAGACTGACTGAGCCCGTGCGTTGCACTCTTTCTGTGAGGATGATCGTTGTTGCTCAGTAGGATAGCTGTGGCAGGGATTTCTGCAGGAATGACGTGACCTCCTTTGACTGACCTGACGCTCTGCCAGCGATGCCATTTGAATAGCATCCCTTCCCACCCCCACTGTGTCCCCTGCACATTCCTGTCCCTGCAGGCCTTGCTGTGGTTGTGCAAAAACAAAACAAAAAGATCCCTCCTGTCTTTCTGCAGTGCTAGCTCCATGTCAAATATTCCTGCTTATGCTTCACGAATTTCCTGACTTGACCTTCCCCTCCACACACCCAATCCAACACAGATACAGTAGTGCTAATCCCTTCTGCAGATATCTGTGTCCCTGTGGTGTGCGTTGGAAAAAGGGAATTTACTTAGTGTGCACCTTTCCTTATCTTTGTTTGTATTTTGTTATATTTAGTTTACAGCATTGTAGCCTGTGCTCTGTGGTCACAAGGCATAATCTTGCCCTCCCGTTGTGCGTTCCCAGGTCGGAAACTGGGATGGGAGCTTTGTGCAGCCTGGAGACACAGGGAGAGTGAGCTCTGCTAAATGGCAAGTTGTGCTGCAGCCACAATACCAGGTCAGCTAGTGTTTGGGAAGCAGAACACATTCAAATGTTTTAGGGGAGGCAGGTGGCAAAGGTAAAAAGGAGCACAGAAGTGACCAGGATCAGCAAATGTTAAGCATTCAGGTATTCAGGTATTTGGACATTGCAGCCCATGTATGTGTGAAGATGTTCATTTGTGCTGGAAAATGGCAAAACACACTAGGTGCTTCCATACATAAAGCAACAAAAAAGTGACACGGTCGTGCATGGTTGGAAAAGGTTTAGTACTGCTGTAAGTTTGCAAATGTTAAGTGGCAAAGTGGATGAGTTATGTGGGACATCTCAAGTGAGTGCCTATAAAAAAAGAGCTTTGCAGCTCATTCTCTGTCTAAGGCTTCTTTTATGGAAAGGGAACTTTTGGAACTTTGAAGATTCGAATTTTTACTGGTGATACTCTTCATCTGTCCTTGGAGAGGAAAAGGCAGGAACACAGCACACTTGGTCTGAAGGAAGGTAGTTGTGTAGAGCTTCTCTGGCAGGGCAGGCGGGTGTCCCTTCTCCGCTGCTGGCCAGTTGGAGTCAGGAGAAGGAGGCAAGAAACCATACAGCTGGCATCCTGGTTATGACTCTTAGTAGCTGCCAAAATTGGTTTAAAATAGCTTTTACTCAGAGGGCAACGTTACAGACTTGTATTCGAGCTATTTGGCCTTCACAAGGGTTGGAAACGAGATGCCAAACAGTGCAGCTTGCTCTTTTTTTTTCGATGCAGACTTTTGCGTCTTGAAGGTTTTGTCACATAAATGTCTATTCCGAGCTCTAAGCTGCAAGGTGTTTGCTGTGAAGCATGCTGTTGTTCCAGGAATGAATATTTGCCCTTCTTTGGCATTTGGGTTATCCTCATGTCTGTTGCATCGATGCCCAGAGGCCACTCGGGTCGGGGCCCTGCTGTGTTACGTGCTGGATGAATGCAGGACGACAGCCCCTGCCCAAGGAGCCAGCAGGTCGATTTGCTGATTTCAGATGGCCTCTGCCACCAGCTGCTCAGGAGTATCAGGTACTGGGCCAGAGCTCACCAGGGACAGACAAAACAGGGATAATTCAGATGAGGCAGCCAAATATGTGTTGTAAATGTGGTTTACAGTTAGGAACATTGGTACTGCCTTCTTCACCTGAGTCAGCAGATACAAACGTACAGCTCATAATGTCAGTGGCTATCACTACATACTGTTAAGCCTTATAAGCCCTGGCCTGCTATTTGGTCTCTGAACACCAGTTCCAATAGGACCAGTGTGAAAACAAATTGTTAGAAACAGAAATACAAGTCAGAGAGATGCATTTTCTTCTTCCAAATGGGGAATCCCTCTGCCCTGTCCTTTCCCGTGCTAGGTGCTCAAGCATCCCTGGATTAAGGACAGGGAATGGGGTCCATGGATTCGATGGACAGGTTCAGCTGTAACAGTGAAGCACTGGGAAGGTTTTCCATATTTCTAGTATGTCATAGTCCTGGGGCATGTGCAGGCTTAGCAAAGTTGGAAAGAACAGAAAAGAAAACAATTGAAAATTCTCCAGTATGTTTGGAAGCCCATTGGGTGCTATTTGTACATTATATAGGAGGGTATGAGATAGTTTCTATGGCACATAGACTCAACCTTCAGTGTGATATGGTTGTGCCTTTGCCACTTAAGACTGGCCTGCAGTCCTTGGGAATTAAGGCAGGTAAATCCCTATCCCCCACCCTCCCTCACCAGGCAGCCTCAGTGCGGATACAAGCTGAGGGAAAACTTCACTGTGTTTGAGAGTGCGTCTTTAGCTGAAGTACTGCAAGGATTGGCATGAGAGCAGGGAATCCCAAAACTGGTCAGTTGCCGAGAGAGACTTTAAACTGTGCAGAGACACGAGGGATAAAAAGATTTAAATGCTTAATTAATGGATTTGTACTTCCTGTTTCCAGGAGTATGACTTTTTTCCCTCCCGGCTATTTTGTTTAAGGTGCCATATGTTCTGCTTGAATCTGTAGAGAATTTGGTAACTTGCATGTCAGGGTTAAGAGAGTTACAAATTAGGTGATGTGTTATTTGAATGTTGGACCTTTTTAACAGGAAAATGTTTTGGGCTACCGATATAAAGAGGTTTTTTGGCCAAGGCTGTATCCTAACAACAGCAGTTATACAAACGTGCAATTACTCATGCTTCTCAGGGACTAAAATTAACCTGTTGCCTTAGCTTCCACTCCTCATGGCATAAGTTTTCTCCCATTTTCATGGATTCCTGATAATATTTTTCATTAGAACTCTAGTTGTGAATGTTAGCATTTCTTTGGTGTCTCCTTCTGTTAGTTCCTTGCTTCCCACACGCTGTTTTATGTGAAGGTCTTTGTGAGCTGCTTAAAGGAGTAAAATCCTTCATGGTAATGGAGATGGTAACATGCATGACAGTTCCTATCCTCCCAAAAATGGCAGCAATTGACTGGTAGGGTTTTTTTTTTAATACAAATTGATTTTTCACTCAGAAAAGTTTTCACTTACAGAAGGTAGCTATTAATTACTTATCTATCCATGTTTGGATATGCTACCATCTCGTTAAATAGCTCCTTTGTCTGTTTCTTTCTGAAACTATAAAGCACTCTTTTCTGCAGAACAAGCTCGATGACATCTTGACACTTCCCTAATGTTTTCAAATCCTGGTGGATTTGAGTGAGTTATTTGATTTATTTGAACTTCACATTCAGGGCCTGTAAATATGCACAGATGAAAGCTAAAAAGGTTGACAGAGATGAACTTGCAGTTGCAAGTGCTAAGTTTGGCATAGTTATCTTTGGCAACATGAGCCTCATCAAGTCCAGGAACTCGAGTGATCATAAATCTGTTGTGATACCAAATAGTTGTCAGATATTACAGTAGTTAGTACTACCTCCACTATTCACTGCTGTTAGATTGGACCCTGAGGAAATGCAAAGGAAAGTGCAGGTCTCACCCACAGTGTTTTGGTGCTAAGCAAGACAAGCACTTGGAGAAGACCCTTACCGTCACTTTGAAGATGGAAGATGAGGTGAATGTATAAGACAAAGTTCCTAAAGAGCTTCGATATGTTAGTTGGTTTTTCTTTTCCAAATGTTAGTCCAAAGGTTTAATGCTTAATGGGGCCCTGCTTTCAGACATCAGTACACTGCTCTTCTCTTTCTGAATAGCAGTGCTGCTGCCCACGAGAGACGTGGAAAGATGAGTCTAGCCAAGCAGTGAAGCTCTCAGTTTAGGCATTGCTAAAGATGATTTCAAGGACTGATTTCTGATTTTTTAATGGTCCAAGGATTTGGAAGATCTGCGAAGCCCTCAGCTATGGTTTTATTTCAATTAAAGGGATTTGTGTAGTGACCTTAGAGCTGTATACATGTGGCTGTTAAGCAAAGAGAGCAAGTAGGTGGCACCTCTTTTGCTACTGCTTCTGCCACTTCACATTCTGAGTATAATGCTTTGGTTTACAGGTCCCTGCCATACCACCATCTCCTGATGAGCACAGATGTTTCACTGGCTCTGTGCAGGGAATGGTCAGATCGATAGGTGCTTAGCTTATAAGTTTCACCTGCTCATCCTGTTTTCTATTAATAACTTGGTGTTTTAATCCTATAAATATAATGTGCCATGCCTCTGTCTGTTTGGGCTAATCTCCTCATGGTAGGCATCTGTTTCAGGAGCAGCCTAGACAAAGCACAGCATATTCAAGTGTGAGCCACTGTTATTGTCTGCAGTGGGTTGTACCATTGGTAATAGTGTAATGTAGGAGTTCAAACCGGAAAGATGTTATTTGCAGAGTCAACTCATTAAAAATGTTCTGTACAGATTTTTCCAAAAGAATAAGCAAGACCCAAGCACAGTGGGCCCCCTGCCAGGGTATGTAATAGGCTTGCACAGCATCAGTTGAAGCTCCAAGTTGGATAAAAAGCAGCTTTTTATGGGTTTGTTGAGTATTCCTTTAAAAAAAAGAAAAGGGTTTGTGTACAGAAGTAGCAAATTAATTCAGTTCTATCAGAAAGTAGGTCAGTGACTGACCTCCTGATGCATGAGGCAGCAGTTTCTAGCAGAAGTGACAGCTCAGCAGCATGAACCCTCTGTGTCTGCAGGAAACTTGCTTTGACAAATGTAAACACATTATATCCTGTATTCCTCTTACTTATTTATTTTTTTTGCTGCTGCATTGGAAACCACAAACTGTCACTCTCCATTCCCTTTCTTCACCCTTTCTGGTCCCCAAAGGGAAATGCCTTGTAACATAGCTAATAATTTCTGCGAGGCTGCGTAATGAGTAAGGCGTTCCAGCAGCGTCGGGGTTTGTTTTTTTGACAGCCAGAGTCAAACGCTGTAAACCAGACTTGACTAAAATCCAAACCCAAGTCTTTCCAATGGTGAGGGAAGTCATTGGGAAGACAGAAACTGGAATAGCTTAAGGTCCTTGCATCCAGGTCTTGCTTTGCTTTCTGGTGAATGAAATTTTTACAATAAACCCACGCGCCTCTTCCAGCGTTTCTGTTGCCAACGTCAGTGTTTGTGTTGCGCTTTGAGCACATCCTCACTGTGGCCCAGCCACTCCTGCAACCAGGATGATTTTGGAGTTTTGAGGCAAGTACCAAAGAGTTGATAAAAAGTGTGGTGGCTCCTTGAATACCCCATAAAGAAAAAATGCCCCAGAGGACACAGGGACTATATTCCTCTTTTCATTAAGTCATCTTTATCAGCAGCTATAAGAGATGAATCGTATGCTACCAGTTGACTACTTTGACTGAAACCTTTCCTGCAGTGATTTTTTTTCCTGTGGAAAGCACTGTGACTCAAAAGGTCAAGCAAAATTTCCAGCTGCAGTGCTGTAGGTGAGACCAATCTCTAGTAAACTCTTGAGCTGACTTGCAACAGGGTTGCACACACAAGGTGATGCCACATGGAGTAGATGGGAGGATTTCAGAACACCAACCAACATGGTGCGATGGAAACACTTTTGCTAAAGATCTCAAGAAAACTTGACGTGATTTTCTTTGTTAACTAGTTACCTTTCTGGCCTGAGGTGGCTTAAGAACATCCAAAGAATGTTACGGTCATTTATACAAACGCTGTACAATGAGTGATTTGTTTTGCCCCGTGATAGATCAAGCTCTGGAGCCTTTCAGCTGTGCATTGCCATTTAAACGAACTTTTAAGTTAATTTGTTTAGAAGCATTGCACAAAGTTAGATGACATTGTCTCAGGAGGAAGAAGAGATTTCATTTGGGAGGATGGGAATATATTTGTTACAAAGAAATTGCTTCATCAGATTAAAAAAATGTTTGACCTAAGTAGACACAAGTCAAGCAAGAAATGGGATGTTATTTGTTTAACAAAACTGGCTAGGAGAAGATGGGAAAGAAGAAGATCCCATTTGAATGAACTACATGCTCCTGTGCTAATGCTGTAGGAAGTGCTGGCATTGATCACTATGCACCATATGTAATGCAAAAGTAGTGACAAATACATTAATGTATGTATTATAATTAATAAATATATGTAATTATTAATATGTGTGATATATTAATGTATATATAACCAGTCAGAAAAACTGGTTAAGCAAAGGAGAGGGATGCCCATGTGCATGTTTGCGGGGTGCAGATGGTTCCCAATCTGCCTCCTGAGTGGTCCTTGCACTTCCTTTTTGATGGAGCAGCAAAGGGGGAACATAAAATGCTGGCTTTCAAGTGATTAAACTCTTCACAGGGCCACCCAAGTTCTTCTGCTTGAAAGGGCTGGAAGCTCAAGGCATGCTCTTGAGAGACACGGACAAAGATCTGATGCCTTTTCCCACTGTTTCATGCTTACAGAGGTATTGCTTCTGTTGCTCCATTTTCTGCACTGGGACAGAGTCAGGAAGGGAGCAATGTTAGGGGCTGGGAATTGTAGAGCAAAGCTTGCTGCGCAAAACCAGTGCAGGCTGAGATCCTTTCAGGTGAAGGCAATTTGAGTGTCTCAGCCACTTCTTCAGGTTTAAGAACTGGAATCGTTTTTGAAGCACCCATCCCCATTTTAAGGGGAAAGCTGCAAGGTTTCCCCCACCCCCAAATGCTGGCAGGAGGTCCTGCCAGACTGTCCCGATAAGCTGCTTCCCTGTTTGCTGGTGGGTGTCAGACCTTTGTGTAACTGATATGACGTCGTGACCTTTACAGAGATGAGAAGATGGGCAAAGAGCAGAAACAGGAAAATTGCCCACGGTGTAGTTAGTCACTGGTGCCACTTGCTTTGGGAGAGGAGAGAGAGGTCCTCTTAAACCCCACAGCAGCTCTGAAGCAGGGTTTAGAATCTTGTCCCTGCTGACTGGAAGAGTGAGGCCCAGGGAATAAGAAAGCTGCAATCCTTCCTATTTTATTTTAATTTCTAGCCAGGGGAGTTTGTCTCACACAGTCTGCAACCCACGCAGGTAGTGACTACTCTGTAGTCTTTTCAGTAGATATATTTACCCCTTTGGTTACATGTGTGCATTGTCAAGAGAGCAGCTTCATATATTCCCTTTTATCGTGAAATCTTGGAGAGGGCTTGCTGTGGCAAATGTCATCTTTATGTCTTTCTTCTAGTGCCCTGTAAATAGCAGCAGGAGGGGGGTGCAGCTGCGGGATCAACAAAGGCTCTGCTATCCTCCCTATGGCAAAACCTGAAGGGCAGAGCATAAAGGTATGATGCAGGCAGACCACAGGAGACCTTCTCTTTGTGTTTTCCCAGTGTGGAACTTCCTGCACCATTCCTGCACAGGGTCACTGTGTTGGTTAGAGCAGGCACAAACACAGAAGGGACTTGGCAAGAAAGTCCCTTCTGCTTGTGGGTGGTTTCTTCACACTCACAAATTGGATCCATCAGTAAAAAATGTGTCACAAGTAAATAGATACATTTTTCCTAAAAAAAAAAAAAAAGAGAAAAAGAAGAAGCAAACCAGAAAACCCTAAGTCCCACCTTTTTTCCTGATAATAATTTTGACTATATTAGTGAGGACATCTTGGGCTTTTTCCATCCCAAAGTAAGAACTTAGGGAGCTGTAAGTTCCTTGTGTTTCCTCCTGTAAAACAAAGAAGTAAAAATGCACAGGAGACACTTTATTTGGGCAATTGAGATAACTTATGGTAAAACTTAAAGTTTTATTAGTTTTCCTCCAAGGTGGAGGAAAAGTAGTGTTACCTTCTGGGTAGTAACACACCTGAAGTTTTTTACTTAATAGTTTGATCACCTTTATTTCAGACTCTTTGACCCCTGGAACTGAATGCAGTGAAATAATGCATTTCATGTGACGCACTGAAAATATTTGTAAGTTTTTGTTGCTTTGAGAGAGGGAGGTAAGAGTTACCACTTGGAAGGCTTTTCTAAATGCTCAGCAATCTAAGCTAATTAAGCATGGATGGTAGCATTCCAGTCAGCAGCACAAGATAACGTCCATCCTGACTGTAATGATGTAAACGTCCTTCCATTAGATCTATCGGAGAGTGAAATGTGTCATTTGTCAGAGCAACATCTCAAATGATGAAGAAATTCTGTACAGGGTGTGTGAGGTGAGAGCAAGTGATGAGTCTGTATGAAATTTCATCTCCCCTTAATGTTTTACAGGAACTCTTTTTGGTTGATGTTACGTGTTTTGAGTTTCATAGAAAAACTATAGGAATCACTCTTGCAGGCACAGGGCAGGAGGGTCCATTCTGCAAAACCACAACGTTGCCTCTCTTTAGAACTTAGGAACCACTTGAAATATCTCTTCTTTGTACAATTGTTAGAGGGAGGAGGGGGGAAAAAAAGCAAATTCATTCCTTGCATTGCCAAGTTAATTTCCTGAATTAATTTCCTCCACATTCTTGTGCAGTGTGTACTCTGAAAGGTGTTGGAGCTTAGGGAGAGATATCAGAGCGCTGGAAGTCCAGGGCACTGGTGCACAACATAAAGTGGTGGCTTTTAAGTGCTTCTCATGAAGCCCATTTCACGGGCACTGAGAGTGCTTGTTTTGCAGTACTATGCTTTCCTGCCCTGGACTATTGGTAGTGTTTTGGTTTCTGCATTGGCGGTGTTCCCGTCCCAACCATCAACAATGCTGAAGGTAGAACCAACTGACCGCTTGTTTTGTCACTGGGCGACAATTCCTAGCTTACATATGTGTCTCTGCAGGAGTACAGAGGATCTTAAACCTCAGAAGACAAGAAAAATGAAGATAACTTGAAGTTATTGACACCTTGACCAAATAGATGCCTTGGTTATCTCCTGCTGATTTGGTTGTCCCCATCCTTGGCCTTGACTTAGGCTAGAGTGGGGCTAACATTTTAAGTTAGCATCATCACTGAAACGCTGCTTATTTCAGCTGAGACCACCTTTGCATCCATTAGTGATTCCAGAGTGTAAACTAGATGCATTATTTATCCTGCCCTGAGGAAGAAGAAGAGGAGTTAACATTTAAGAGCTACCACTCATGGGCACAAGTGCTCACAAACACTTAGTATCTTGAGTACAAGGAAATCAATTTGGACCTTGTCTGATGAATGTGACTGCTTTTTTTCCCCCACATAGAGCTGTGCAGAAGAATCAAGAAATAAATACATTTGCTTAAGATAATGTTGTGTGACAGCTGAGAACAATTAAACTCTTACTTTGCAGCTATTTTTTTTCCTTCCTTTCTACAGTAGGAGGGTGGTGTCTGCAGCTCTCAGTAGTTGATACAGGGCATTTGTCATTGGTCTGATCTTATCTACAACCAGTATCATGCAACGTTATTTATTTTACAGCATTTTCTCCTAGTTTTGCACAACATACAGATCTTGGTAGATGGGAAAGGATTTTTGGGGTGGTTGTGTTGTTTTTTTTTTTACTAGAGTCTTTTTGGCAATAAACACACTCCTAACTGTAAGAGAAAAAACTTTCACAACCAAGCTTGTTTTGTGAAGCCCAAACATTTGTGAAGCTTACAAACCCTCAAACTTTGCATAATGTGCCCATCCCTGGTCTCAAACATGAGGTGGCAGAAGAGGGAAGTGTTACTTTTTTTAACCAACAACTTATGACTGTGTCAACACATGACAATTTGTCAAAGCTTGCTGTAGCGGTGCTGTAAATTAATTTTTAGCATCAGTTGTGAGTGGTAAACACTTTGTGTGGTGTGAACAGCTCTTAGTACAGTGTGAGTTGTCAGCAGCTTGTGAGCTACCCTAAAAGAAAAAAAGAAAAAAAACAAAAAAAAAAACAAGCAAAGGAGGGAGGGATAAAAGCTTGTTTAGTAGTAGAAAATGGATCTGAGTCTGCAAAAATTCAATATATGATGGGCTTTTTTTTCTCCTCTATACCAATCAGCTCAACCTGGAAAAGTTGTTTATTCCTTTTATAATAACCACCTGCAAAGCTGGGAAATCACAACTCTTCATCCAGTGCACCAAGTAGTGCCTGATAGCAAACGAGTTTCTCAGGCTCATGGCTACATGGAGTGGAGCTCTCTCTTTACTTTTGAGTTTTGCCTTTGCTTACTTGCTTAGAAAGCAGAATGTGTCCCGCAAATGCAAGCATGCTCCTTTGTTGAGAAGTCTTGCATAAATGGCATAAAATGACTGGGGAAAAAAAAAGGATGAAGGATGGCAGCCCAAAGAGAAATCATGAGGGATGAGTGCTCTCTTCCTCCCGTGTTCCCTCGCTGTTTCTCCTTTCCTATCCCAGCTGCTGCAGTGCAGCTGGCGGTGATGGCTCGTACAAGAGGATTTGACGTGATGGAAGAACGTTATTTCACACAGAAAGCTGAGGAATATGTATCGTAGAAAACAACCCTGCGGATACAAACCTATTTTAACCTGTCACTTTAGCAGAACGAGCAGTAATAACCTCCCAACCTAAAAACGACTGTTAAGTTGAACGTTAATTCGCTCAGTCGTTGAATTGCTAACGTGTCTACAACTCACAAGCGAACACCCACTCAAAGAGAGAGAAAAAAGAAGCCTGGAATTCCTGGCCTTGCTGAAATCACCTATGTTTTTGTGGCGCTAAGGCCCGCGTTTTGTCTCGCATTTCCTGCAAATGTTTGAAGTAGAACTAGATGAGAAAAACAGCTGCACGGGGTTTATTCGTTGCTTTGATACGCTCAGCACGGGGCTTTTTTTTTCTCGTGCTCAGTCACCCTCAGCTTCAGCACCTTAGTTAGGCCTCGACTGTGCCTCAGAGCTTGTTCCCGTAAGCAGGCAGAGAGCGCACGTGATGCTTGGCATGAGAACTTTACCTGGTCCTACTAAAGGCAGTCTTAACCTAGTTACGTTTTTTTAAAGGAACAGGGCTGTGTTTGCGTCTTTTCTCACAAAGGATCTTGGTTTTCTTTCCTTTTCTAGATATAACTGCAGGTGCTGCTTGTATGGAAGAGCTGAGCCACACCGTCCAGTGAACTGTCTAGAGCAGCAGCTGATTTGCTTGGAAATCGCCTCCAGGACAGTGTTGTTGTCAGTAAGTATTTTTGCAAAAGCAGCATCAAATGGTTTCTTCAGTTTTTGGGGCATTTTCTAGGTGCTTTCGTTCTTTTTATTTCATAGTTCTACTCAAACGTGCAGAAGACAAGCAGCAATGCACATGGGAACATGAGCACTCCCGTGTTTGAAGCATTAATGCTAAAGCTCTTCAAAGGGTCTTGGCTGACTTGCTCTAAAACGACCTGGCACAATAGCTGAAAACTTCTGAGAACAGGCAGCTGCATTTCTAGAAAGAAATTGGCAAAATGTGTATAAGTCTTATTTTGTCATTCAGTTTGTGGCATACATGTTATTGGAGTGTTTATCCTTGCCTGCATTTTCAGGACTGCAGCATTTTAGCTATGCTGGTATAGCCCTGCTAGGAATGGGTTCTTTGTGGAGATTTTCACAAACAGTGATCTGCCCAGCTCAATTTGAAGTAGTCTTATGAATTGCTGCCCTAACTGATCCAATAAGACCCACCTCAGCATGTTCCTATGTGACCTGATCTAAGTGAACCTGCTTCTAGATGATCTCTAAAGGTCCCTTCCAACCCTACCATTCTACGATACTATGAAAAAGAGCACTGGTTTGTCTCTCCAGGCATGCTGTGGGTATGGCTAGGGATCCCCTCTAGGCCGTGAATGGTGATGAATTTGGTCAGCTGCATCTGTCTCTGGGATGAGTCCATGTCAATGAAAAAGACCTCATTTCAGGTTACAAGCCAATTGCATCGAGTGTGTCATCGAGAACATGTTTGCATTTAAAATGAATAACATCATCCTAGAAAACCTGGAGATGTTCAGCAACAAAAGCTCGTCATGCCACTTACACAGTTCCTTTTGAAAGCAAAATCCATTTAGGGCTGGTTGTGACCTGAAATTTTATAACTTTTATTTGGTTTTATATTGCTTTCATTTTTCTGCTACTGCTGCCGCATGTTGTGGGAACTATGATATGAGAAGTATTTATGACTTAAGTGCATTTCCCTTGAAATAGCCTGTGATAATACAGTCACTTCAGAGAGAAAGGGTGGGAGGGGTAGTGACTTAGGGCTCAAATCACTTAGTTAAGTATATAATACAGACTGCTCACACTCCTCAGCACCTTGAAAAATATTCCCTACAGGTTAGATTCACTGTACACAAATTAGTTTAGAAAAAACAGATATGTGCTAATCTCATCACTGAGTCCTTCAAACCCTGTGTAAAGTAGCTGAGTCAGTCTTGGAATAGGTTTCTTTCTTGTGGATCTTTATTCTGACACACCTGGCTCACCCTTTAGGTCGGGTTGTGCTGGACAAAAATCCTTGTCTCACTGTTGCCAGCAGTTAATCTGCCAGATGCACTGACCACTGTGTCATCCTTGCTCTGTATATACAAGGACCCGTGAGGTGCTCAGCTCAATTCTGTGTGGGTGGATGGGAATGAAATGAAAAAAGGACCCAGTTGTTGTCAGCAGTGGGACACCTCAGCTATGACAAATGGGCAGAGAATGAGTGAGGGGAATTGCTCATGAGAAGTGTGGACTTAGAAAAGTCTTAAGTTATAAGAAAATTTTCTAGTTAGAAATTTAGAACAAGGCAAAACATTTGTTTTCAGCGTTCTGCCTGTAAATGATGTGCCTTCTTCTGGAACTTAAATCCTGACCCAGTCTGCCATTGCATTCATTGATCATGGAATCATTTAGGTTGGAAAAAACCTTTAAAATCATCGAGTCCAACTGTAGACCTTGCACCAACAAATCCCCCACTAGACCATGTCCCTGAACACCACATCTGTCCAAGCAGTTATGGATGGTGACTCTACCACCTCCCTGGGTAGCTTATTCCAATGCTTAACAACCCTTTAGGTGGAGAAATTTTCCTTGATATTCAGTCTAAACCTGCTCTGACACAACTTGAGGCTGTTTCCTTTTGTCCTATTGCTTGTTCCTTGGGAGAAGAGACCAGCCTCCATGTTGCTACAGCCTCCTTTTCAGGTAGAGAGTGATGTTGTCTCCTCTCAGCCTCCTCTTCTACAGGATAAACACTCCCAGCTCCCTCAGCCACTCATCAGACTTGTTCTCCAGACCCTTCACCAACTTCATTGCCTGTCTCTGGACACATTCTAGCATCTCGATGTCCTTGTAAAGGGCAACGTCCAACGTAAGGGGCACAAAACTGAACACAGAGCTCGAGGTGCGGCCTCACCAGTGCTGAGTACAGGGGGACAATCACATCCCTAATGCTACTAACCACACTTTTCAGTGTGGGAGCCTGTCTTCTCCAGGAATGACAAACACTTCTGGTCCTTTCTGGCAGGGTGCTGTAGCACTTGCCAGAAGGAAGCCGTGCTGTCACCCAGCCCAAGTCTGGCACTGCCAAAGAATCGCCCATAAGCCTTGAGGCACTTTCAAGGGGAATTTTTTTGCTCTGTTGCTCTTAGTGCTGGATTTTCATCTAGTTTATGTCATGATGTTTGAATCACTGTGACATCAGGAGCTGGAGCTGTGTGCTTGTTTAATTTACCCTGGGGTAGCTGCTTCTTGTTTAGTAGAAAGGTTTCAGACCTGATGTTGCACAGTGCATGCTATTGAGACAATCTCAGTTATACCCGTTCCTTGAAGGATTTGCTATTCCAGCATTGCTTTCTGCCTCATGTCCTTCCAATTTAACTGCATTAGTCTGTTTAATGGTGCCAGAAGGCCACATATTGTCTCTCCATGAAGCCTCAAACAGTAGATGCACACTTCTAAATAGTTAAATACATGTTAATTACGATTCACAAATAGTTTTTCTCCAGCTACTAACTAATATCAAACACTGAATTTTTCAATCAAGCGCTTTTTGCAGCTGCCAAGTCAGACCGAGTCTTCAGTATTTTCAGAGGGTTATTTTTGCAGCTGCTCGGCTGCTTTAGATGTAAAAGCCTTGTGCTGTTGCCTGGGGCTTCACAACCTTGGATGCACAGTGAGCACAAGTGACTGAAAGCCTGTGGTGGAAGTGGAATGATGACAATCTTCTGATGCATGTTGGTTAGTTCTGGATAGTTTGGGCTGTATCCAGATAAGATGAAAATAGCATATTGGGCACTTTTGAAAGTTTGTGGTTTTGCAGCATTTTCTCACCAAAGTCTGAAGTCTTTTTATTTCTCACCGTGTTAGTTATAACACAGGTGGAAATTAGGGGCTTTTTTTATTTCTTTTTTTTTCCTCTCAAGATCTTGAGACTTTCTGTAAGGGATTCAGCCAGTGTGAATTATTTCACGAAACGGCAGTTTGACTTGTTTCATCCCTTTGCAAAGTGTGTAAATGACACAGAATTTTGTCTTAGAAATACACAGTAGATGGCTTTCACTGGAAGGTCTTAAGATGTTTTCAAATATCACTTAAAACCACAGATCATGATGATAATGGAAAAGACACTGTTCTCGCTCACCATGAAGACTACCCTGGCTGTGAGCACATTGCTCACATTTGCCCAGTGATTCATTAGCCAAGCCTATAAGACATTTTGGGTAGTCTGATGCAGTGGCTTACTGGTAACTGTTCTTCATCTGATTGCTCATTTTGACATGATAGCATAGCAACGTCAGAGCAATTGCTTTGGAACTTACCTTTTTTGTGCATCTCATTTCTCTGGTTTTCCCACCAGATCTGCTCTGCTGCCTCCCAGCGCTGCCTAAGCAATTGCTGTAATTACTTGAAGCTGTGAATGAGACATCTCCTTCTAAATAACACTGATGTGTCTTGATGAAGGCGTAGCTGTGAGCACAGGAGGCACAAAGGACTCTTAACACTGAGAGCTAGAGAGAGGCTGATGTTTGATATGGGAGAAGACCAAATGGTGATGGTTAAATTGTTTAATGTTTAGTTGTGTTGGGTTTTTTTTTAAGCCAAAACAAGAAAGAAGCAGAATAAAAAGCTTCCACAAAGCAGAAGTGTGAGTGAAATGAAACATAGTGGCTAGACAAATGAAAAAACCCATATTCATTAAAAAACCCACCAAACTTGAAATTCAGAGCCCTGATAGAAGAGGTGATCTGTCAGCCACCCAGCTTGGACTAGGCACCCAACTGGAACTCATGGTCTGGGTTCAAGTTCCCCAACTCGTTCACAGGTTTCCTGTGCGTTCTCAAGCAACCTCCTTCATCTGCCCCATGACCCACTTCCTCATTTGTACAACAGAGATCATTTTCCTCCCATCCATCATGGGGGTGAAGCCTAATGACGCTGCTGAAAGGCATGGATGTTGCTATGGGGAGAGCCACCTCAGCAATTAGTGTGAGAGGGAGGCACTGCCACATAGGGAAAATTACCTGTGCCGCTTGCATTTCAGTGTTCAAGAGTAGAGGAAATGATTTCCAGATCAAGAACGTGTTGAGTTTTTTTTCTTTCCGAGCCTTTCAGGTCTGTTTCTTGTGGAGTTTGGCTGCCCTGGTACAGCAGAAGGCATTTGGAGTATTCTCTCGTCTCTCGCCTTTCTCTCTTAGTCTGTCTACTTATGTCTTTGAGTCATTCCTGTCTGCTTAACACACACGACCCACACAAACCCAATGGGATCAGAAACACAGCTTCTCTCATCCCCTGAGTTATGTGGAGATCTCTTGACATTTTATATACAGTTGTGGGTAGGAAAAAAAAAAAAACATAGAATGCTTGAGCCTGGTCAGAAGGTTACCAACAGTCAGAGGGTTACCCTGGCAGTTGAGGAAGGTGATACAAGGGAGTGGGCCATCAGCTTCCTGGCCTCTTGGCAAGGCATATGCTGGCACAATACTGCTGTGCCTGCAGAAAGTATCCAGATAGCCTGTCACTCGCTGTTGGCCTTCAGGCTCTGTGCTTCTCCACTCAGCCCCCGAGAGGCAAACTCAAGAGGCAAATAAGAGATTTTTATAAGGATCTCACCTGGTGCCAATGCTTAGTGTGAGTGAAGAATCAGGCATGACAAGTCACGTGCCTTTTGAGATGTCCTTTGTCTCCTGTGGGTTAGTAGTTACACTTTTCTCACTGCTTACAGGAATTGGTTTTTCTCTAGGAAGAAGACATGGAACCTCATACACTCTTTTTGTTCTCCAGGCTTTAGTAATGCACTTCTCCAACCATTCATGCTGTCTTGAAGGACAGACACGTTCATATTCAGATCAGAGCCATATTTTGTTTTCTGTTTAATTCTGCTACAACAGCTCTTGCTGTTTCCTGTCCTCCCACCTTCTTGCTGCCTTCCCTTTTTTTTTTTTGGTCTTGCTTTCACAAACCTTCCTTTGACCTAATCTTCAACTTTCTCTGAGCTGTCAGGGTTAATTAGAGATGCTTTTCTTTGGGACCTGCGTAGTGCTCCCACCCCTGACATATTTCAGTCCTCCTCCTCCTGTGGTCACAGAAACTCTTCCCCAGCCCTACCTTGAGATCCATACTCACCTGGACCTCTTTCTGTCACTCTTTACCCTGACCCTTCATGAGAAATTTCTTCCCTGTCATGACTCACGTCTGGTGGGATACAGAAGTGGAATAAGGTCTGTTCTTCACTCCCACGTCCTTCCTTCTCTACTTGCTTCTTACTTCCAAATAACAGCCAGCCTTTTTCTTGGGCAGGCTGGCTTTTCTTCAGTAACTCCTCAAGTTACTTTCATGCTTATGTTTTCCTCGTCGTTTCACTGCACCTGGTTTTTCCTCTGTCCTCGTTCATGAAACAGTTTGGTTTGATTCTGGTTTCTCTCTTGGACCCTGGTTGATGGCAGCACACAGCAGCCTAATTTCTGAGACTGGGTGCTGTCTGAGGGTCAGACCAGAGGACCACAAGCTCTACCTCTCACTATAGCCAGGAGTGAACATCCATGGAGAACGTGTGAGAAGGGAGAAGGCAGGTGTGGGTAGTGCCAGGGGATGCACTGGAGGGCTGTGATTGAGAGCCCTCCGTAAACCTTGGCAGACCTGGGAGCAGCCCCATTGATTTTCGTTTAGTTATTGGCATCTTAGATGAATAAAGAGCTCACTTCTCACCTGGAAAGACACAGTGCAGCTCCAAGTTGGCTGCTGTGTGTAATCCAAACCTCAGGGGGCTTTTATTACAAGCAAAGCGATGTCTTGTCCCTTTCAAGGCTGGTTAGAGCTCAGAGTCTCCTGCTATGAGAAAACAAGGATGGTTTTAGGCATGGTGCTGCTGGCCCTGGATTGTCCCCTCTCTGCCTGCAATGCTTGTCCCATTTCTCAACTGGTAAAACAATGATTTCAGTCTGCTTGCAGCTCTAAATGCCCAGTGCCTGAATATACAGCAGCCCCTTAGATGTTTCAAGCTACAGGTAATGAGATATTGAGCCAATTTGGCTTTATACTGAAGAAGTGATTTTCCTCCTGCAAATCAGGAAGGCTGTTTGATGCAGTGTCATTGACTTTAGCTGTAAGATTCAATACACTTATCTAGAAATACTGTTCAATGAAATTCAATTGTGCTGAGAGCAACAGGAATTGGAGAAGCACCCAGGGACTGTTTTCCCCCTTTCTCCTGGACAAGCTGAGTTGTGTGTTTTCTGCTCCTCACAGTTTGGGTTACGCTGCAGCTTGCCCTGCAGGCTGGCAGGAGCAGCTGAAACGATGGGCAGACTTCTTCAATCAGTTTAACATGAGTGACTCTCTCGTTTCAGCATGCCCTGCTGGTGTTGGGCTGAGGGACGGGAAGTAAGCTCTGTCTGGTTTCATTATGATGCTGATGATAATAGGATGCACAAGGCAGATGAGATTAAAAGCACTAGAACACTTGCAGGTCAGATTGTGTGCGGAGAACAAAACCTGAAATCAGTTCAGTGCCTAAACATCCTTTTGTCTTGCCTCACCCAGTGCAGGAAGAAATACGGGAAAACAAATATTTGTTCAGAACTTCCTCTCACTATTTACCAAATAGCAAGCTGTGTTAAACCAATTTCTACATAGAAACATTCACTGGCCATCATGCATTGGCTTTTGTAACTGGCACAGGCTGCCCAGGGAGAGTGTGGAAGCTCCTTCCTTGGAGGTCTTCGAAACCCACCTGGACACGTTCCTGTGTGACCTGATCTAGGTGAACCTGCTTCTGCAGGGGGGTTGAACTAGATGATCTATAAAGGTCCCTTCCAACCCCTACCATTCTGTGATTCTCTGATAACTGTGCGCTGTGATTGTGGAGATCATTTTAGCCCAAGTATTCATTAATGAGGTTTTTCATCAGCCACTCTGAATGAACAGGAAAGCATTAGATATGATTTTTCACTTGCAGCTCATCAGGGAAAATTGCACAGACTTTTTCAGTGGAACAAGGACACTGGGACAGGTAATGAGTAATTTGGGAGGATGGCTGAACAGACAGTGTGGAAAATGTCCTTGTCACACACAGAGGCACAAATGTTTTTGTTGTTTCTTCATTACAACCCTTGATTCAAAGGTGAGCTTATGGAATTAGGAGTGCTTACCTACCACCGTGCTTATTTTCTCCATCATCTCCTTCAAGTATCAATTATTCTCTTGCAAGCAGGAAAGGAAAAATATGCTTTCAGACCAAACTACCAGATTTAGCTCGTTCTGGTACACTGACTTCATAAACAATAAAATCTTGTGGGGCAATAGGTACAAGCTGGAACAAAAGAGGTTCCAAAGAATTACAAGGAAGAATTTCTTCCCTGTTCAGGTGAGGGAGCACTGGAAGGGGCTGCACAGATGAGTTGTGGAGTCTCTTTCTCTGGGGACATTCAAACCTACCTGGATGAGTTTCTGTGTGACCTACTCTAGGTGGTCCTGCTCTGGCAGGAGGTTGGACTGTATGATCTATTGAGGTCCCTTCCAACACCTACCATTCTGTAACACATGCTGTATTAACCATTTTCTATGCAACTGCCTATTTTTTTACATCATTTTGAACAAATGGCAGGGCTACAGACAATAATAATAAAAGATATTAAAGGTGGAACAGCCAAGTTTTGTGGTATGACTTAAAAAAAAAAACCCATCAACAGCCTTGAGATCTGGAAAGAGGGGTGGCAAAGTTAAGCTGTGATTAATGAGTATAGAGAACATCTTTCTTAAGGGAATAAGCAGGGAGTGTGGATCATGATGGATGTCCCTGAAGCTGACCCAGCCTCAGTTTAACAGCAGAGAAGCGAGCTTGCTATGAAAATCACTCTTTTTATTCTAGTTAGGGAGTTGACTTGGATTCCAGCCTAATATACTGGTTCTTACTGATGCCTTGGGTGGTAGTTAACTGAGATGATGACAATACTGATGTTAAACTTGTATTTTCAGGTGGCATGAATCTAAAGAAGAAATTCATGAAGTGCATAAATTATCTGTTTGACTTGAGCTGTTAAAACTTGATAGACACTTAAAATCCAATCGTTGCTGATTTAGTTGACTCACTTTGTGAGGTGATGAACCCTGTTTTGCTTTGTTTTGTCTGCCTGTTTTTTTTCATCATTGACATTCAGGAGGTGGTGCAAAGTTTGCTAAAAAGCAAATACAGGTGGCATTTCAAATTTTACCCACTTAGTTTGCATCCAAACACTAATGTGTGTTTGTACACGACCTGTTGGTGTGAAGCGCCAGGAAGCAAATGATTTGTTAGTATTGGCAATGCTCTTGTGGAGCCAAATGCAGTTCTTTCACTTGCTGGCTTGAGAGTGCAAAGTGCTTTTAATAACCACTCAGTTGTTTTTCTCTGCTTCCTCTGTCTTTGTATTGCCATCCCTGTCACTTGGAATAATAGAACTTCTAAGGGTTTTTATAAGTTGCAGTCTAAAGTAGGTGTTGTTGTTGGTCAGGCAGGTAAAACTAAGTATAATCCCTTGTCAAATCTTGCCCAAATGTGTGTCTCCTCACATTTTTGGAGTGTGCCCATTTCTCTCTCAAGTAGTTTTTCAGAAAAACATGAGATTCCCCAAAAATATTGCAAGGTTGATGATACTCTTCAGCTGAACAGAGCTCAAGCTATATGCTTCTGGACATTGTTCCTAAATGACAGTTGAGATTGTTCAGTATTTTTTAGTGTTTTCGTGGGTTTGTTTAGTGTTGTCATAAGTTTGTTTCATAACTGTAGCTCTGCATTATTTCAGAAGAGCTGTGTAAATTGCTTATGTAAAGACTTTTTGTCATTGAAAAGCAAAACCTTCGTTTAAATCCACTTGCAGATGCTTCGAAGTATTATTTTCATGTCTGACAACCTACCACGGTTATGGAAAGAAAAGTCTAATGTCATCTTCAGCCAGTGAAGCACTTTCTTTTCCCTTTTTACACCATTTGTTTCGTAATTTCTTCTCTTTCACAGCTTTGGATTTTATCTTTCTTCTTGTTTTAAAATCAACTATTGTATTACTCTCAGTACTCAGTGTTTAGATGGGTCCTCCTCCATCGTCTCCAAAGTATATTGATGTTCTCCTCGTGTCTCCATGCCTTGTTTTCCACAGTTCGTAGCATTCTGTGTAAACTACAAGTTCACAGAATCATAGTATCATAGAATGGTAGGGTTGGAAGGGACCTGTGGAGATCATCTAGTCCACCTCCCTGCCAAAACAGGTTCACCTAAATCAGATCACACAGAAACGTGTCCAGGTAGGTCTTGAAGACCTCCAAGGAAGGAGCCTCCACACCCTCCCTGGGCAGCCTGTGCCAGGGCTCCCTCACCTTACATTGAAATAGTTTTTCCTTATGTTTAAATGGAACTTTTTGTGTTCCAGCTTCATACCTTTACCCCTTGTCNCAACTTCCTGCTGCTCACACTCTTCTTGATGCATCCCAGGCTGCCATTGGCCTTCTTGACCATGAGGGCACATTGCTGGCTCATGTTCAGTTTATTATCAACCAGCACTCCCAGGTCTCTCTCTGCAGAGCTGCTCTCCAGCAAGTCAATCCCCAGCCTGTCCTGATGCATGGGGTTGTTCCTCCCCAGGTGCAGGACTCTGCACTTGTCCTTGAGAGTTGTACCTCCAGCAGAACTGCTGATGTGCTCCAGCTGTATGGTGGGTGCTCAGTCTGTATCTACTGCTAGGCAAAATGCAAAAACTGGACATCATGTCAGTACCGGAGTTTTCAGTCTACAGAAAAAGGCTAATATAGACATGGCTGTTAATTTCTCACTCATCCAAGGACATACCTCCATTAAAACCACGTGTCTGCCTTTAAATGTTTCACATACTATCTGCTTAATCTATAAATTATTGGTCCCTTTAACAAGGCCTTGTGTTCAGTCCCAGCTCTTGACACCTGATTGGTACCTGTTGACCCTGCTGCTCCTGCCCCCACTCGTCTCCTCTCCATTTTCAAGCTAATGGCATAGCCTAATTCCCTTTAGGTTAAAGTCTCACACCTGTTTTTTCCCTTTGGTTTCCTGTTTCTTTTCTTTCCCCTAATGCTTTTGCTATTCCAGGGCAGATTCCCTGGCAGAAGACTCACAGGATGGCTGTGTAGCATCGCCCTTATTCTGGTAGTAGCAACCACTCTATTTTGTGATGCTTTTTCTTCAGAAAACACTGCTAGAGGCAGTTGCCACCTCATTTGATCTTTCTCTGTTTAGAAGATGTGAAAATAATTAATGAATCGTTCTGGGGAGGTGTGACTTGAGGGATGGAGATGAGTGGGAGTGTTTGCTTGTTGAAAGCATCGGGGTGGGGGGAACATTCTGTTAGCTGAGTACTGCTATTAAAAGGTAGGAAATCAGCATGCTCTGAAGTTTCACTGAACCCTGATACTTCTCCTATTTTCCTCTTCCAAGAAGGTACTTAATTTTGTAAAAGTGCAGAAAGAGGGAAAAAACTCTGCCCTCATGAGACCGCATCTGGAATCTTGTGTCCAGTTCTGGGCCCCTCAATTCAAGAAGGACAGGGAGCTGCTGGAGAGAGTCCAGCACAGGGCCACAAAGGTAATGGAGTGGAGCATCTCTCTTCTGATGAAAGGCTGAGGGAGCTGGGGCTCTTCAGCTTGGAGGAGACTGAGGNCCTGGATGAGTTCCTGTGTGACCTACTCTAGGTGGTCCCGCTCTGGCAGGAGGTTGGACTGGATGATCTATTGAGGTCCCTTCCAGCCCTTAAGGTGCTGTGATTTTGTAAACTCACAGAATTTCCTCTTGAGGGAAGAGATCTCACAGGGGAAGGAGGCAGCTCTTCCAATAATCCTTGCTGCATTTCACTCCAAAAAAATAAATGCAATAAAATCAGTGCTTCCACTGAGAGTTGGCAGCGTATTTTTTTTCCTTAACAAGACCTGGTTTTGGTTTCTTTGTAGTGCAGTCTGATTCAGACTATACCGAGGTGACTGAGGAGAGCGAAATCTGGTTTTGACAGACGTTTCCCGTGACCTGGTGAATACGAACGCGCCGGTGAGATGACAGGCAGCTTGTTTACAGAAGCCACCTCTTTTTCTTTAAGGTTTAATAAGAAAAAAAACCAAAAAAACAACAAACAGGCGCCAAAAAACAAAACACAAACACAAAGCAACAGTCGGATCAGTCATTCTGATCAAGGCAGTGTCAATTATTAGGCTGCAAAGGGAACTGATGACTCAACTTAGGCACAGCGCTGCGGCGGTCTCCGATTTTCGGTTTCGCAACAGATTCTTTTCAGGAATGCTTTTCATTCATACCCCACGCTGAAACATGTCTCTGAGGCCAAGTATCGTTTCGTGATCGGGATGCGAGGGATGGAGTCACCGTGCTCTAGGGGGTTGTGCGAGGTTTAGGAGGCATCCCCGCATCTCGGTGGGATGATGGGCCGGGGGGAGAGAGGGTTCTCTTGAGGGAGTTGCCTGGCTCGTACCCGCACACCACCGGCGTGGTCTGTCACCGCCTTGAATTCACAGATAAGTTCACATCAATAAAACTGAGAAGCACTTTGATTCGGAAGGCATCAAGTGTTTTGATGAGATGCCATGCTTAGTAATTCCAGCGAGTGCGCTTGTTGAAAAGGGTGAGTCAGAAATGGAAATGCAAAGCGCTTCTCTGAACGGTGGCCGGAAATTAGCTCTGAAAACTGAAACAAAGCCCAGACCGCAGTTTTATCTATTTACTTAACAGTTTTAGATCTGCGAAAATCTCTTTGTCTTTGGGAGACATTTTGATTCCTCTCTTGCCGTGCCAGTGCGCGATCCTTAGGTTGGATGATCGACCATGGCAGGGCTGTCTAACCTGTCTTTATTCTTTTGGTTTGGAAAAATGAGTTCCTTGTAAGTGACTTCGTTGCCTGTGGGGCTACCTGATTGTGTCACGGTGTGTGGTAGATGTTGGTGAAAGTATTAGGCAGGATGGGATGTTGCAATATTTGAGGTTGTGTAGTACCGAGGAAGAAATCCAAAGCAATCATGTGGAATCACAGAATCTCAAGGGCTGGAAGGGAACTCAAAACATCATCCAGTGCAACTTCCCTGCCAGAGCAGGACCACCTAGAGTAGGTCACACAGGAACTCATCCAGGTGGGTTTTGATTGTCTCCTGAGAAAGAGACTCCATAACCCATCTGGGCAGCCCCTTCCAGTGCGCTCTCACCTGAACAGGGAAGAAATTATTCCTCATGTTTCTTTGGAACCTCTCATCTTCCAACTTGTACCCGTTGCCCATTGTCCTATCATTGGCCATCACTGAGAACAGCCTGACTCCATCCTCCTGACACCCACCCTTTGTGTATTTGTAAACATGAATGAGGTCACCCCTTAGTCTTCTCTTCTCCAAGTTGAAGAGCCCCAGCTCCCTCAGCCGTTCATCAGAAGAGAGATGCTCCACTCCATCATCTTTGTGACTCTGTGCTGAACTCCCTCCAGCAGCTCCCTGTCCTTCTTGAACTGAACTGCTGGTTACTCAATGCACAGGTTACATACATACATAGCACATCAGGCTATCTGACTGTTCTGGCACCAAATACTGATTGTTTTGGGGCTGACTGCTACCCAGCTTAGCATGGAGAAGTCACAGTGGTGGCAGCCCATGAGAGAGAGGAGAGGAGGGTCATTGGTGTTTTGATGTTAGCAGAGGTATCTTGCAACAGAAGACTAGATAATCAGCATATCATGTGATAGATAATTGTGTTCTGGTCCTCTTTGTGCACCCAAGATCTTGCTACTTCCTTCCCTAGTGACATCTGGGTAACTGCTGCTCATCCTTGAATAAGTCTGGATGCTTTGTACTCATTGCACAGCCTTGGACAGTGTAGAGACTGCTTTCTCAGAAGCTGTTGTGTAGTCTGAGGCCCACAAATGTAAATTATTGTGGAGGAGGACAAAGTGATAGAAATGTTTAAGGGACGTGTGATTCCCCAAGGCAAGGCTGATAAAGTAGTTCTCATTTCAAAGGGAAGACATTCTGGGTGATTTTTCTTAATTACTGTTTACCTAAATGAATAAATAGTGCATATTCATGGCTTTAACTAAAGTAACTCATGTTGAGATGTTTACCTTTCCCAAGGATAATTATTAGGGATGGGGTGCGGGGCGCAGCAATTAATAATGAAACATGTAGATGAGATTACAGAAGGTTCTGTAAAAATATATAGAACAGTAAACATTTTGCTGGAAATAAAAGCAAATACATGAAGCTGTCTTGAATTGAAGAACAAAACCACACAGCAACTGTGCTGTCTGAAGAAACCCAGTTCAGGTGAAGGGGCTGCAGTCGTGTAGCACTTCAGTATCCCAAGGAAGTTTCTTCAGTGTAAAGTTAAATCTATTGGTAGGTTCTCCCTCAATTCCAGTCCATGAATGAATGAATGAGTATTGGCATCCACACAGAGCAGTGTGGCAGCTGTAATACCCGTCAGCACCACTTCGAGGCTGCTGTGTTTTGATTCTTAAGCAGAGCAACACAGAGTGTTGCGCCTGTTTATATCAGTAGTAAACAAAACCTCCTTTTGCATTGTGAACTTTCTCCTCTGCTCCATTTCCTACAGCTCTTCAAATTGATTTCTTCGCTCAGCAGAGAGTTTGAAATTTGGAGCCATCTTTTCAGGTCTTTTGGCTACAGTTCCTTATCTGGTTAATCAGTTCAAATTGAGCCAGTGTTGTGTACAAAGATTTCTGTGACAGCTGCATACCATTAGACTGAATGATTAAAAAAAAACCCTCCCATAATTGTAGTTCAGTGCAGTAAATACAGATTGGTCTTTTGGTAGCGTGAGAACTGAGCCTTGGACAAGGGAGCTGCTGTGCAGATGAGGCTTGTGGGGATGGTGGAAAGGGTCTGCCCTGTAGCCTTCGCCTGCCTCTGGCTCTTTCAGACCAGCAGAGAAGGGCAATCAAGCAATATGGTATATCTGCCCTTTTGCACTGGGTTGGGGATGAAAGAGGGAGTAGGGAATGGACAGAAAGTAGTTAAGAGCCTGCAAGGACTATAGCCTGGCACAAACTGGGTGAGTGGACATTTCTTGCTACACTGAGGTATCTCTCGGACAATTTTAGAACAACAAACTGCTGTCATCTGCTGTTGGGGGGTTGGACCAGATGATCTCTAAAGGGTCCTTCCAACCTACCATTCTATGATTCCATGATCTCTGAGCTGTTCTCTAACTTGGATGTCTTTGGGGGATGAAGGTTTCCAGGCTTCCTCCAGACCAAATTGGTGCCTTCTGAAGTCGTATCAGAAGGGCTGTGGATACTTGCTGGCACCTTGTGTACGTGGCATCCTGCTGGCACGTGTCCCTGAGATACTCTGTCATCTAGAAACCAAAAAGCAGCTTTTCTTTGACTGGAAGTGTGGTCTGACTATATAGATGCAGTGGAGCCTTCATTCGGGGCTGTTGCTAGCCAAAGTCCCTGGCACTGCTCTGAAACAGAGCAAGATTTCGAGGAACAAGCACTAGTAGATGGACAGCCTCGTTCCCAGCACAGCTCGTGGGAACACCCAGTTGACTTGAGTCCTCACAAGGCAGTTCTGCAGCTGCTTCTGACTGAAGAATTTCCTTGACCACATTTTCTTTCTCTGCTTTGGTGAGTCAACCCCATTCCCTGACCAAACTGCCTGTTCTGCAGGATCCTTGGGTGGGGGTGTCTACACCAGAAAATGTGGGTGTTAATGGTGGGACAAGTTCACACTCAACAACCATCCCTGTTGGTCTGTTTGACATGTAGCAGGGAAGGTGGTTTTGTAAACCATAGCGTATTTTCCCCATTGGAAAATGATCTTTCTGGTTTTGCCTCAGAAAGATTTCTGGGGAGCAGAATTATCCATCTCCACCTTTTGGGTTTTCGTAAGGGTTTGTGGGAGTTCCAGCCACAGCCTTGCTGGTGAATCCAGCAGCAGCAAGGCAGCCAGAGCCTCCCAGGGTGTTTTGCAGGTTGAGAAGGCGCTGCACACGCGGAGCACGGTAAAGCCGATATCAGTTCGCAACTAATTATCTGTGTATAAAAATTCCCCTGCTCGCCGTTTTGCCGTTAGAGGCTCACTGCTAAGATTTATGACTCTGGCTAAAATGAAGTAGCATTTCCTTTTTCTCAGCATTACTGTGCGTGGCCTCTCTGGCTTTTCTTGTTAAACAGACTTGAGTTCACCCAACAGGGAACATATTTTTGAAGCTCTTTCCCATCACAATTCTGCCTTTCTCTTTTTCTGCTCGTTACAACCAGTAAAGATAACCCGCAAAACCTTTTCATGTCTTTCAACATTCCCCTCCTTGGTGTGGAGGTGAAGACAGAGAAGCTGAGAGGCAGCTCCTTCACGTGAGACACAGCGTTGTCCCACTGTCAGTCCCGCCACAGCTTGCACAGACTTGTGGTAGACGTGTACCTCCATCGACGTGGGCTCCTTCGTCATAGTTTGATGCACAACTGTTGCGTTCAGCATTTACATGAGCTAAGGGATGATTCCTTCACTTCATGTCAGGGTGTGGGGGACCAGCTGTACAGCTCAGAGAAGGGCTGTATGTCTCCTACCCTCGCGTTGTGCACGTGTGTTCTCATTTCACAGGCTGATGACTGAACTTTCTGAACTGGCAAATACATCACTGACTTCATCCTGGTCTGAAATCACCTGAAAATTAGTTTGTCTGACTTTGTAAGATGGTAAAGGGTTGGGTTGTTTTTTTTTTCTGAGTAACGGAGGAGCAAAGGGAGTAATGTTGAGCTGCTGCCATCTCTCCCAGTCACAGTTAGACGTAGTTATTTTTGTATTAGAGCTCGGAGGAAAACCGATAGAGATGCCAGATAAACCTTCCCAAAAAAAAAAACCCCATTTGTGTTAATACTTAAATATTGTTCATCTTTCGCAGCATTTACTTATCTGGTTCCCACATGCTGAACCGTATGGGGAGTTTTTGTGGTTGACTGCGGCCCGTTCTTTCGTTATGTATGGTAACTGTCTTCTCAATTTGCATTTTTTAAAAGAAATAGGCAGTAAAAGTCTGACTGTGATCATTGTTCAACACGGGAACATCCGTTTGGCAGGGCAGGCGTGTGCTCTCGTGGTTCATGTGTGCTGGGGCAGGAGTCCCGGAGCATGTAGCCAGTGAGCTGCGTCATTTCTTGCCACGCCGGGAAATGTCCTTACCCAGGAGACACAGCACTGGCTACAGCAGTATCATCTTCCCAGATGCCAGTCTCAGGAGCAGTAGTTTCATCCTCATCACTGAATCGTTTTGCTTTCTCCTGTCTACATGTGTGTTAACCAAAAATTCCAGTCCTTGAGGAGAAATAAGCCAGAGACTTGAATTTACATCAGGTCTGACACAAAGTATGAGACTGACTTTTGCTGTGTGCTGGTTTTACTGCGTGGTGCAGGAAGGTTTGTCTTGTGCCATTTGATAATGCTCTTGTGCGGGGGCTGGTCTTTCTCATGGCATGTATTTTACACCTGGCCATCCTTTCATGAGTCACACCACCAAGATCAAATAATTTCAACAGTGGCTTTATTTTAAGCTGAGTATATTCCAGTGATAAAGTCACTCAGATTTTACATAAAAAGATTTGCAAGTTCCTGTGGTGATGCTCTTGAACTATAATCTCCCGCCTCTCCTAGCCCAGCCTGGTTGATGTGTCACAGAGTGAACTGCAACCAGAGGACAAGAGGAGGTGGAAAATTTCCCCCACGCACATCCCTCAGCTCCTCTGAGGGTTTTCCGTTTAGGCCCAGTTGGTGCTGTTAAGTTGTAGCTGGGGGAAATCCAGTTTGCAGACCCTGGAGCTCTTCCCTGGCCATTTCAGGGCAACAGCAGCTGCCTTCCCCCTTCAGTCAGACAGCAGCAGTTATCTTGCTGCTTCTGTTGATTACTTGAGTCGTGGTTTCTAGCCAGACTGATTCCTCACGTGATTTTGCCATTATCTGAACAAACAGCTCAATCTCATCTCCACAGACCGTTGACAGAGCTCTCCCAGATAGGGACGTGCTGCAGAGCTGGTCCTGGGGGTGTTGTGTGGGTGCTTCTCTGCTTCAGGCCCTTCCACACCTCCTCCGTTGTGGTGGTCACCTGCATCCCACCTCAGAGAACCGCAGAAGAAGCTGCTGTGCCTTTCAGACTCTGCTTTTGGCTTTTGGCTGTTTTGGCCAAACAGTGCATATGAGAGATGGAACATGAAAGAGGGATGAACTAAGCAGGTTAGTAGGGGAAAATTAAACCCACTGATAGCAAAGCAGGTCACGCGTCTTTTCTGACTTAGGTATCAGTATCATCTTGGCTTTAATTTACAGATTTCAGGGAGAGATCCTGCACTAGATGTCAAGAGCACTGCAAATGCCTTCTCAGCCTCAGGCGACCCTTCAAGCAGTTGCAAGCTACAAGTGTTCCAATGAAGCTGTTTGAACCAGAAAGAAATATTCTTCAGCTTCACTCAAAAACACACCAAAAGTAAAGAAAACACTTGTGCTAATCTGGAATGGTGTTACATGTAAGAGTCTGGGATCCTTGACTTCACTGGAAGTAGTTTCTGCACACGTTTGTGTGGGAAGCATTGCACTCCACCAAGCGAGGCATCGCTTCAGAAAACACTATCTCTGTTTGACATCTGTGCTCTCTTCTTCCTTTGGTATTTTCTTCCCCTTGTCCTTGCTTCTGAGCTCACCAACTTGTCTTTTCTCGTGGGTTCATTTTACACAGCCCTGGTTTTACCTGCCCATCGTGAACACTGATGTGTTTGCTTTTTTTCCGTGAAGCAGAAATCCAAGCTGTGGAAGATGTTTTCATAAAAGTAGATACTTTTTTAGCTTCATTCCTCCTTCTGCCACTCGTGGTGTCTGATGCATCCTCCTTTACATTTGCATTCTTCAGTGCTAACTTAAGCTGGGAAGCCTTCAGAAGGGAGGAAAGAAAGGTAACCTGGTTCCAAAATGTGCAAGAGGTTGTTAAACAATGTAAGTCAAAAACAAAAGAATGTTTGGTTTGATGTATTGTTATTTTTCTAGCTTTCTCTGCAGCTGTGAAGGCAGATGCTTCTTTTTAAAGTACAGATGATACTTAGGGATATGGTTTAATACTTAAGGATATGGTTTAGTGATGAGCTTGGCAGTGTGAACTGACTGGTTGGACTCGATTATCTTAAAGGTCTTTTCCAACAGTAACGATTCTATGGTTGTATGATAAGATTTGTTTGCACCCTTCGTGACTCCAGGAGCTGGGTCTTCAAGTTCACATGGAGCAATGATTTTTTTATGGCCTCCCATGATGTGTAGCTGATTGCCCAGGTACACAGGTCTGTGCTGAGAGCTGAGACCTTGATGTGAGCAAGCCTTGGAGTGGAGGGTGTGTCCTCTCCTGCCTAGCAATCGGCTCTTCCCATGCTGTGAACTTGGCCAGTCAGCGTGTTGAAATGCGAAACCCATCTTCGATAGATGCACCGTCAGCTCTTCATTTCCTCTGAGCTCAGTTTTCACGTATTCCTTGTAGATTTACAGCTGTAGTGACAGTTTTACTTTTCAGAATCTGCCTGTTTCAGAAAGAGCGTTCTTTTATCGAATGGAAAGCATGAAGAAAACCCTCATGCAGAGCATAGGCCAGGGGGTTAGGTTTCATTCTACCCTAAGCTGACCTCTGGGCAGAGAGATTCCTGCTTTCATGTTTTAGATCATTTCTAAAACCTGATGCTGGCTGGACCGTCCCGCATAGAGCAAGAATATTCTAGGGAACATGGGGCGAGATACGACGCGAGACATTTGCAGAAGGGAATGAAATGTTTGGGATGCAGCCTCATGCTTTCTCCAGCAGTGAACATCAATCACACTTTCTTGGAAAAGCGTGGCACTGCAAATCTTCCCCCCACCCTTTTATTTTTTTCCTCTTGTTTCCCTGATCCCCACTCCTGTTTATCCTGCTTTCATTCTGATACACTTCGGTAAGTGCAATTTTAGCTCAGAAAACTGACTCGTCCTTGAAAACACAGACCCTTCCCTGCTTCTATTCCTTCAGCCATTGAGTAAGCAACAGTTATTTTTGTTCTGCCAGTGATTTATGACCCAACAGATTTGGAGTTGATATTTTTAGTTTTATAGGCAATTTAGATAATGTATATATGTGACCATAAATACTCGGTCCTTTTACAGTCGGAGAAAATTACGTGAACTGAAGAGACACAAACATCTTGTTCCTAGTGTAGCCTCATGATTCTTTTGAAGTACCCATGTAGGTAATACTTAAAGGTGGCAGTAATTTGAGTGTCTGTGGGTAAAACATCTAGGAGACTGCCATCCAGAAGAAATAACCTATTTTTTAAGCGATCCAGTTCTCTGCATGGCTTGGAGTAAATTGCTGTAGCATCAGTGCTCAGAAAGTATTGAATTTTTTTTTACCAGGAATCATAGAATGGGAGGATTGGAAGGGACCTCTAGAGATCATCTAGTCCAACCTCCCTGCAGAAGCAGGTTCACCTAGATCAGATCACACAGGAACGTGTCCAGTTGGGTCTTGAAGACCTCCAAGGAAGGAGCCTCCAAAATCCCTCTGGGCAGCCTGTGCCAGGGCTCCCTCCTCTCACAGTAAAATAGTTTTTTCTTATATTTAAATGGAACTTTTTGTGTTCCAGCTTCATCCCATTACCCTTTGTTCTGCTGCTAGATACAATAGGATACAATAGTGCTTCCCCAGCCTCCTGACACCCACCCTTTAGATATTTGTAAATGTTAATAAGATCTCCCCTCAGTCTCCTCTTCTCCAGACTAAACAGCCCCAGTAAGCAACAACCCAACTTATTTCATCTGCACTGCGTTATTTTCTTACTTTCTTTATAGTCTGTGCACATTTCTTGAGAAACCAGAAGTTTTTACTGAAGAGTTTGTTGGACTAGATGATCTTTCAAGGTCCCTTCCAACTGTTAAGATTCTCTCATGCTGTGATTTTGCAGGTTTCACTCAGGAATCACAGAGTGGTAGGGGTTGGAAGGAACCTCTAAAGATCAGAAAAATAATAGTGGCTTTCAAAAAAATCTAAATTTTATTATAGTCTTTTCCTTCCCCTGATGTCCCCCTTTTTTATCTGGCTTTAGCTTGTGGTAGTTCTGCAGACACAGTCTTGGGAACACATACATACTTCTGTTCAAATGAAAGTCATACTCCTTTCCATTCCCAGTCCCCAACTTTATTGAAGTAAATAACAGTTAAGCATTCAAATGTGTTATTTTCCAGCAAAACAGTAAAATGTTGGGTGCTGGCAACTTTAAAACTTCAGCTTGAAAACACCTATAACTCAAAACTAATTACTTCTACAAGTTACTTCCTTCACACCCTCCTCTCCAACCAGAGAGTCAGAGTGTAACTGCTTCCTTGATAGATGGGGAAAGCCTCTCAGGCTGAGCTTTGGGTGGGATCTGAGCTAGTGTGACATGTAGCTTTGATTTAGAGTGGATGGGAATGTATGATTGATGCACATTGCATCTGTGCTGATAGTGTTTCTTCTCTGAAGCTCCTCAGAATAAAGTGGAAACAAAGGAGCAAATTTGAAGTTCCTAACTTAAATGCCTTGATAAAATCCTAGTAAAGCTTTGACAAAAGACATTATTAATTGGTATTTAAGGTCTGTTAGATCATTTTACTCGTTTTCTTGGCACACTTTTCTGATGTCATGCACAGTTTCATAGAACTACAGTCTTGGTTGTGCTTTAAAGCTCATTGAGTACAACATCTCTGCCATGGGCAATGACATCTTTCACTAGATCAGGTTGCTCACAGCTCCATCTAAACTGACCTTGTAACACTTCCAGAGATGGGTTATCTACAACTTCTCTGGGTAACCTCTTCCACTGTCTACCCACTCTTATCATAAAGAGTTTCTTTATAAGTTGGCATGTTACCTGGGTTGTGATCTGATACAATAATCACAGAAGTACCGGTGTATCTGCTCAGTAATTTTGCTCATGGGCCTCAGATGTCTGGGTGCTATATGAGTGCAAGAAAAACATAGTCTTTGTTGTAAAGTGTCTACAGCTTAAAGAGGAGGTATGTAATGGGCATAATCTAGTTGTCATGTTTGACATGAAGTCCTTCCGTGTCTAAACAAAAAGGACCTCAAACTGGTTTAGAATTAGAAGATATGGGGGAGGAAAGAAGAAGAGTTTTGTGAAGATTCAGTGTTTGACATTTTTAAAGCCTGCCTTTATTTTTTAGGTTGCTATCGACTGAGTTGCCAGAACATTGCCCTGCAAAGCTTTGGAGGGCCACTTCTTAATGGATTGCTGCAGCCTCTTAATTTCTCCATTGATCCTGTTCCCTGCATCGTGAGAACAATTTAGCCAGCACAAAACCTAGAATAATTAATTACATGTAAGTCGTGATTAAAATTCCTTTCTATTTTGGGGGGGGGAAGGTAAAAAAAAAAGGGTCTTGGGGAGGCAAGTTGGAGGCACTAAACATCATACTTTAGAAAAATACTGTAAAAGCTGTAATTCAACATGGTGATTGTCATTTTGAAGGCTTTTCTAAGTGTTCTGCTACTGTAGTAAACCATCGTGAGAAGTACTTAAAATAGCTCTCTTCACCCCATTCCCCTTACTACACTTTGTTCTCCTGCTCAACTGGGGAAGCTTATGCTTACCTCAGGGTGCTGTGCCAAAGCCATGTGTGCTCTGCGCGGGTTTGGAGGCTGTGGTTTACTCAGCAAGACTGCAGGCATCCCATCATAAACCGCATGTCCTCTTGCTTTGGGGTTTCCAGAACAGCTCCCTTGGAGAAGCCCTGCTACTGCTTCTGTTTTTAGCCTACTGCAGCAAAAGGCTGTTTAAGCATCAGTAATCTTCATTGCCAACTCCAGCTCCTTCCAGGTTGAATTAGTTGCACCACCTGGCTGTAGCAGGGTGGAGAAAGCCATGCTACTACTGTCAAAGGTGACTTGAGGGGGCTGCAGACCCCTTCCTGTGTCCTCAGTCTGACTATTAGTTCCTGGTACGTGGTGTGTGCTTTGATTTTTTCCTTCCCACAAAGGCGTGTGGCTGTGGTGTTGTGCACACACTTTATCCCCCATAATGGTTAAATCCTTCTCTGAAAACTCACACAGCATCTGCCTGTCATGGAATCAGTGGCCTATTCTGGAAGGGAGAAATTGGTTTGACCCTTTTTAAGTTGTCAGCAGTTCTAACCTTAATTGCGGGATGGATCTGGCTTGAAACTTGTTTCTATTGCTTGTCTGAAGGGAAGAAAACTTGAAAATACGAGTTGTAACAGCCAGGCAGACAGAAACAACTTGTTGTTCATTAGTCATACTTAGCACCATTCCCATGGGGTTTGAAAGCTTTATTCACATTTCTTTGCAGGCTTTTCTGTTTGAATGTTTGAAAAGCATATCATTAGGCATCTTGCAAATTCGCTATTACAGTCCCTTTCAGAAGAACTGACTTTAAAAGTGTCATCCTTCTTAGGGTACTTGAAAAAGCAGACAGAAACTCAATGAACATAAATGGGAAAAAAAAAAAACCTTTCTTATTCCAAGAAGGACATTGGGAGTTTTATCTTGCCGCTTCTTGTGCCGCAAATAACCAGAAGCTTCTGCCTCCAACAGCAAAACCGGCTCTTAGGGCCAAATAAACTTGAAAACCAGTGACAGTGATATAAGAGTCATCAAATGTGTGCTTAATTTCATTTGTTTGCTTGTTTGTTTGTTACTACAGTTGTTTCCTCGAGATACACCACACTTCTAAAACATGGCGTGTGACACCTTGCAGGCTGTTGGCTGGGGTTGCACCCGTTCTATGTGCAGGTCTGTGCTGCGAGAGTCATATATCAGGGCAAGCTGCTGGTTGCATACTTAATTTCTCACTATTTGCTGCTGGCTGGCTGAGGATTTTTTGATAGCCAACTCAGCTTGTCACAATTACCATGTTACAACAATTCCCATAGAAAGAAGTGAACTTTCCCTTGCTAATTACCCCTGTTAGAAAGAGCAGTTGCACAAGATTGACCCAGCTGTAACAATGGTATTCTTCTTGCCTTTCCCAAGGTACAGTGTATTTCATATCCATGCCCCCCTCCTCACCCACAGCCTTCCATTTATTGTTTAGTTTTTATAATGCTGCTAGGGTGCTAATCGATGTGATCTCCATAAAAATAATACATGTTGATGTTTGAATTCAAGGCAGAAAAGGATCTTCCTTGCTACCATTTCTCATCTTTGTTTTACCCGTGTGTTTTCCTTCAGAAGCGGCAAAAATAACATCCCAATCAATGGCATTCTGAGTCTAATAAATTGTTCCTAATTTGTGCTGCTTACAAAGCATTGAGAATTCAACAAGGGCCTTTAAGTGCTTTGTTCAGGAAATTGGGGGGCGGGGGGGGAAGGCAACCCAAAACTCAGAAACCTCTGCACACAGATTTCATATTTGCTAGGTATGCATTCTTCAGAAGATTTCAAGGGTCTTGTACAAAGAGATTGCTTGAAATCTGTCCTACCAGCATCTGGAGGCAGACGTAAATAATGTATAATTTTAAGATGCAGATTTTGGTGAATGTATGTCTGTCACCCGCCTACCAGCACAGCCTGGGCAAAAATGAATCTCTTTGTAAATCTGAACTGAAAGGTCAGGTAACTTGGCTGAATTAAGGGAGTAAATCAGATTTCTGAAGGTGAAGTCGCATCAGTTTAACCATTGACTTACCAAACACTCCTAACTCTCAGTACCAAACACACTTCCCAAGCACCATGGCCACACTTGAGGATATGGGGTAGTTTTATTCGACTGGATTTTGGTGCAAGAAATGACTATGTCTGGATTTCATAGAATCATAGAATGGTAGGAGTTGGAAGAGACCTTTAGAGATCATCTAGTCCNTCATGATTTTTCTGGTAAATTTTCATGTTGAAGTGATGATTTTACAGTGCAGAAGGTATTTTCTTACCCATTTCATGGTACTGACTTGTCAGGGCTCCAAACCTCATGCAGCATCGTGTGGAGCATCTCCTGCTCCGGAGAGCTTCACAGCCCCCCATGGCATCCTGTCCTGGGCAACATGCTTGCAACATACAAAAAACATCTTCCTGTGATCTCAGAGAGATCTTCTTTGCCAGTAACTAATCCAATTACTCCTGCTGAGAACACATAAAGCCAGTGACTGCTGCCAGCCCTGCATCAGTCCCTCGGCCTGATCAGGTGCTCCTTGGCACCATCCATGCCTTGACACCAAGACAGGCTGCACCTCCAGCCTGGGTGGCTGGGTATGGCTTTTGATAAGTGTTTGCTGCAAATATATCTATTGAATAAATGTATTTTTATATACACATATCTATGTGTATATATATATATATAAAAAAATATATATATATAAATACCTATGTTGAACGGGGAACTACTAGGGACAATCCAGCACAGGGCCACCAAGATGATCAGGGGACTGGAGCATCTTTCTTATGAGGAAAGGCTGAAGAAACTGGGGTTGTTTAGTCTGGAAGAGACTGAGAGGGGAATCTCATTAGTACTTATAGGTATTTAAAAGATGTTTGTCAAGAACATACAGCAACACTTTTTTCTCTAGTGTCCAGTGATAGGACTAGTGGAAATGGACAAAAGCTGGAACACAAAAGGTTCCACTTAAAGAAAAACTGTTTTATGTTAAAGGTGAGGGAGCCCAGCACAGGCTGCCCAAGGAGGGTGTGGAAGCTCCTTCTCTGGAGGTTTCCAAATCCACCTGGACTCATTCCTGTGAGACCTGATCTAGGTTGACTTGCTTGAGCAGGGGGGTTGAACTAGATGATCTCTAGAGGGCCCTTCCAACCCCTCCCATTCTGTGTTTCTGTGGTATTTTTTATATGCAATAGTCACATGTACAAGTATGTGTCTTTTTTAAACAAAAACTCTTTCTAAACAAATATATTCAGTATGGTGTGAAAAGTACTGGATGTTTCTGACCAAGAGGCCTATGCTGGAGGCATCCCCAGCCAGATATGCACAGCGACCACAGGCTGTATGGGAGGGGTCTCCTGCCTGTGTTTAGCTGGTACAAGAGAGGAGGGTGATGATGCTGATGCAGGAGAGCACGCTGCATGAAGCCAAATTACCGTGTCAGCTCTCCCCTTTGCTGCCGTTGACCACAGGTTTGTTTGCTCACAGCCCCAGCGGTGTGACAGGCTGCGTGGGCGCGTGGCCACATTGATCTTTTTACTCGGCGTTTCCCACGTGGCCGCTGTGTTGTGGGGAGGACTTTTTATTTTGCACTGTGACAGGTGACAGCCCGGGTGCCTGCGTGTGTCAGCCCAAGGGACTGAGTCACAGCCCTCCCTCTGCCCAGGGCCCGTGGCACTTCCCCTCGCCAAGGAGGGCTGATATGCCAGCCTGTCTCCACAGAGCACCTTTACCTGCCCATGCAGCGCTTTATTATGTATTTATTTTTACAGAAAAGACTTTGAGAGATGGTGAGGGCGAAATCAACTTTCTCTGTAACCCAAACCAGTGAAAAGTAAAATCCATCTCACCACATCAGTTTTGTTTTCACTGCTGGTTCGACCTATCCTGTCCTTCTGGCAGAGCCCTGCACAGTCATTCAGTGCCCGGCTTGGGGGTGGTGTGGTTGTTAGCTCAGTGGTGTATGACCCATTTATTTTCATAATACTTAGATACCTGCACTTATGCGTTCAGCACGTGGGTCCTAACGACCTAAATCCCTGCCGGAAAAGTACACACCTGATTTCAGCAGCATGCCCGGTGAGCAGCCGGCTCCCTCCCTCCTTCCCTCGGCTCGCTGGCGGCTGCGGGAAGGCCATGGGCTGTTGAGTCTGGCAGGCAATTAATGAGCAAGTGCAGGTAAAGGTGAATTTTCCCAGAGCTGACGCTTTGTCTTAGGTTATTTTGTTGAATAGTGATTGCTAGCATACAGGAGGTGTTTCCTGTTATGATTTGCAAAGAGTTGAGAAGTGAAAGTGTTATTAGTGGATGCTTTTCTGTCTATAATAACTCACACGTTCAGAGACAACAAGGTAATTAGTGACATCAGATTATTCACTCTCCTTTCCCCATCCCCAGCTCTTGTTGAGGCTGGTCTTAAGGTGGAGCGTTTTTTCCTTCATTTCTTTTTGAGTCAGATGATTGAGTTCTCTTTCTGCAGGTTTCCAGATGATAATCGGGTTCACGCTTGTGTTGCTTTTGGTAATGGAAAGAAACTGGAATAGGACAGACAGAAGAGTAAACTGACACTGTAGCAGACCTGGGAGTTTCAGGTGTAAAATTAAGAGAGTAATTTGTGAAGCAACTTGAAGTAAAGTGGATTTAAACACAATGAAATCATCCTTGACAGCAATTTGTCTGAAGTTCATTTACTATTATGAGTGTAAAGGGATTTTTTTTTCTAAATTACCAGTTTCTGGGTAGAGTATTCAGCATGATTTCTCACAGGTAAGTGAAGCATTAAGTCCTCGTATCTCAGTGGTTTGGACAGTAAGGGGAGAAACAGAGAGTTAGAGAGAGGCACCTCCTCCATTTCATCGTTCTAAAATCAGTCACTGGTCAACTAACTGAGAGAAAGGCTTTGCCTGGTTACTGAGATAAATCAACTAACTAAATGTATGAAAACTGCATCTCAATAGCTGCCCTTGATGCTTTAACCAGAATATAATGTCATCCTAAACACAAACTGGAAAAAAAAGTAAGAGCAAACAGCTAGTTTGCAGCCCTTGCTCAGATGAGCCATGAGTTCTGGGGTTTTTGCATTTATATACTTTTGCTGTAGGTGTTGGAAGTGTGGGTGGCCACGAAAAAAAAAGCGGTGGTTACAATAAGATTTTCCATTTATTGCCCTTTGTGTACAACTAAAAATAAGACTCAAATGCTTCAGAATTTGTAGAACACGCATAATCCTTCTCTTAGCTCTGATGACTAGCTCGCCTGCAGCTTCGGCTCTGTCTGGTGAGTCCTGGGCTGAAATGCTTGTAAATGGGTCTATGTTGGAAGGAAAGGCAGAGTTTGCTTGCAGTGTGGTCTAGCTATCTTAATTCATCAACTTCTTATTGAAAGAAAAGAAGAAGATTAAAAAAAAAGGAGTTGGGCTCAAAGCATAAGTGAGAGATGGTGATGAAAGAATTTTGGAAGCAGAATTGTTCTGCTCTCTGGAAAAAGCAACTTTGGAGAGGATGGAAAGATCTTTAAAATCAACTCTACAAAACTTAACTGATGTTGACTTGAACTTCATCTTCTGGCAAAGAAAAAAGAAAGAAAAAAAAAAAGGGAAATCTGCACAAATCTGCTGAGCATCAAGAAACAAATTCTCAGGGATAACTTTTGGCACATAAGATGCTTTTGGTTTGGTTTTTAGGCAGAGGGTATTGAAATACTCTGTCTTGGTAGCTTTTCCAGGTACTTGCACCGGTTAGGAATCCACTAAATTAGTTGCAATATCTTGAGCTACTAAATCTGTTCTGACCACGTTAATTGATAACGTCAGCTCGTGGCCAAGAGGAACGTTCGAAGAGAGATGTTGTCAGCGTACGCAGGGAAATTTGTAACTTCATAGTGTCAGGTTTGGTGCTGTCCCAGCTTCACTCATTAAGTAGCCGTGGCATTTCCAGCGAATGAGTGTGCCTGTGCATGTCAACCTTCTCGGTTTGATGTCATTCTTGCAATGGAAGAGTAGAGAGAGCATCTATCCAAGAGCTGCAGAACCAAAGGTAAAGGCTGAAAACTTGCCTTCTGCTGCGTGGCAGTTGTGCTTCACCACTTCCTTGGCGCTTTGTGACCTTTCCAGGTTTTCCAGGCTTGGCAGGGTAGCAGAGGTACTGGTCTTGAGAATCGAGCTGCATAAGGCAACAGGTTTTTGCTCTGAGTAACGCTGCATGGCACGGAGGATGTGGGGTGTTGAGGTGCTTTGGGGCACACACACTTGTTCCATGGAATAGCCATGCAGTGAGTCTTCTATTATGTAATATGAAATCCCTCTAAATTAGCTTGCTGTAACCCTCCTCCTCTTCATAGGTGAATTCGGTGCCTGTTGCTGCTGCTTTACTTTTGCCTCTCTGCTCTAAGGCTCCTTTCTGCTTTGACAACTGTGCATGGAGGGCTCCTGCCCTTGGTACAATGTACGAAAGGCAAGAGAGCTAATACAGTAATCAAGATTTGAAATATTTCATATGGGAACAGGCAAAACTTCGGCAATAATTAGTTTCCACAGCAGTTGTTGCTGCAGGGAATTACATCTGTTCTCATCACCTGCATGCCTCAATCCTGTAGGTGACCAGATGCTGAAAAGCAGCGTAAACGTTTAACTGTCTTTTTTACTATGGAATTTCTCCCTTTATTCAGTAGAGAGGTAGAAGTGGGTAATGTCTGGGTGTGTCCCCTCCCCCTCCCCTTCTTTCTACTGCTGCACCCGAGTTCAAACTGATAGCTCTGAAGATAACGGCAGGAGAGAGTGCGTCATGCGGCGACAGCCCATCCCGCGCTGCGCACCACTGCTGCGCTTTCCAGCTGGATGAGGCACGCTGCTCTTTGCCAGGGGTATCACCACACGAGCTATTTTTAGTGATGGCACATAGGACGCATTGTGCAACTGTCAGTACCCGCTGCTGCCCGGCTCTTCGTTTTTTTCCCTTGTATGGTGATGAGGTTTTTAAGGTGTTTACCTTTTCTCTTGAAGAGATAGACAGATCTCTTTTTGGTTCTTTTTAACTGCTCTCAGAGACTCTCTGTGGAGTCTGGGGAGTCACATTTTCTGTATGCAATCCAAAGGGAACAGTCCTGCATGTGGCCACTAAATTAGGATTAGCATAAGTGACCGAAGCAACGTGCTTGAGATATTCAGCTGAAGAGTTCTAACAACCTGTTGGGTTACATAGCGTAAGATCTGCTACCTTGGGAAACCCCCAACTTGTTGGTTTTGTTTTTTAACTTTCCCACAGCAAACAAGCTGCACTCCAGCATTTTTTAAACAGTGGACATAACCCCTTTCCAGGGTGCTCTGTTTCTGGACTCCCTTAAACAGGTCCCGATGATACCCTCCCATGGGTGCTCAGGGCTGTGGTGCAGCCTCACTGCTGGGGCCAGAACCAGGCAGAGCAACTGACTGCTGACTACTGCCTGTGGCTTGCTGGAGGAACAGTGCTGGGCAGTAACAGGCTTCCTTATTGCACAGCTTGAATAATGCAAAAACATTAGCAATGGAGATTTGCTGTAATGGTGTATTTTAAGCGCTTCTCCGCTCTGCCAGCTTCACTTTCAGTGCTCTCGGTTAAGGAATGCTTTGGAAGTTGCTGCTAATGGATGAATCTCCCAGAAAATTGGAATTTTCAAATAAGATTGACACTTAGGAGGGAGAAATATAAATCTAATGAGAGTATTTCAGCAGAGGTTTGTAATTAGGAATGAATGGAGGGAATTTGTCCGCGCGGTCTGCAAAAGGGCACAATGGAAGGTGAAATTGCACCCTCTGCGCTGAATGAGGGATGAAAGCCAATGTATCAGTGTCATGGCATGACAGTGTAGAGTATAAATGATACTGTCACTGAGTGCTGCAGAAGGTATCAAGGGAATTCCACTCCAGTAAATTACATTACTTAGACAGACCTGAAGGCATTGTGTCTGAATGATTGGAGGGAAAAAAGGTTGTCAGCACAAAGCAGAAGATATTATAGAACAACTGGCTGCAGGGTTGGAAAGTGATGTTTTTCTGATGTTTACCATGCAAAACTCTTCAGATGCTTTTAAACTTTTTTTTTTTAATTGAATTACAAATGTATTGATGAGGCAATAGTATTTTTGGAGATGATGTTTGGAGCGGTTGCCAGCCTGCAGCAAAAGGTTGAGCATGCACGGCTCCCATTTTTTCAGTTAGGAATTGAGATTCCTTCAGGCTTGGGAAGAATCTCAAAGTGTGTTCGCAGATGAAGCAGTGATCTTTATGCATTGCTTCATTTGGCTGAAGACTTGCTTTTTGGGCTGGATTTTGGCTATGGGGCAAGTCATGCTTAGATTTGCAAGGCGAGGAAGATTGTCACCATTCTCACTAGCAGTCTCTGGGACTGGATTGTGGTGTGCAGCTGCAGATCACAGGACACAAACCTTATGGTCTCATTCAGAGGCATGGCAAGGTGCACGGTGCCACCTTGCTTCACTGAGTCACAGCGATGGTGTTGAGTGGAAGAGTTAGGTCTTGCTCTGTTTTTCCTGCAATGAGCTATTACATCCACCCTCACAGGAGTGATACCTCAGAGATGGGGTTTAACTGCCTCTCTGTCTCCAACCTTACACGCAGAAAACACCTACAAGCTCCTGTTGCTTCCCGCTTGGCTCATGGGTGTGACACAGCCCAGCTCCCATAGTTCTCCCAAAACTGGCATTCAGCAATAAAACAGCTTCTCCCTGAAGACGTTAGGTTTCATTCCATAAGCCTTGCCTGCCTTGGGGCTTGTAAAACTCCAGCAGACTTTGTACTGCTTAGAAACATATTTTTCCACTTAACTACTCATGAAAAGCACCACTGAAAGTGCATGCTGTAAATAAAGATAAGGGAGCAAGCTTCTGTGTTTCCTCTCTGAAACTTAATTCTCAGCAAAGCCCATACATGGCAAAAGGATGGATGTTGCAACACAGTTCAATTAGCAGTTCTTAGAGTAGGCTTCTTTACCTGGGCTGTGGGGGTATTAACCAGGAAATATGGCCAAACTCATGGGGTGCTGACTCTGGGAGAGTTGCAGTTCAAGTGCTTCCATGGAAATAACCCAACCTCCTCAGGATGCAGGACTCAGTCCTCACAGCCCATAGGTGGAAAACACAGCATCAGACCTACAGGCAGTGTTAAAAAGTAACAAGACTTCCATGGAAAATGAGGTGCACTACCTGGGATGGGATTTCATAGTGAAGCAATTTATTAGTGGATCCTGATTGTAGCCAAAGGTGAGTGGGAGGAAGCAAAGTGTAATTTGTAACAGGCTGCCCAGGGAGGGTGTGGAGTTTCCTTCTCTGGAAGTCTTCAAAACCCACCTGTGTGACCTGATCTAGGTGGATCTGCTTTGGCAGAGGGGTTGGACTTAGGTGATCTCTAAAGGTCCCTTCCAACCCTTCCCATTCTATGAGTCTATGATACTTCTCACATTGGACTGGCCCAGGATATAGGACTGTGCTTGTGTATCTGGATGAAAAGGAGAGTTAAGGTGCAAAAGATTGTGAAGTTGCTCATTAGATGGTCATTGCTATGGGAAACTATGATGCACTTGCCTGTAATATTAAAACTCTGCCATCGCTCACTTCTGTGGTGTTTTGTGTCAAAAGCTGATATTTTTGACACATCATCTGGGAGTTTTTTGCATGTTGGGAAAGCAAATGCTTTTTCTTATATTCAGTGTCGTTCCTGTGGTCATAATCAAGCCACATTTTCAAAATGTGGCTCTTTGTAGTCACGTATCAATCCACGGAAGAGCCATTTGTTCTCTGCTGCCCTGACCATCCATATGATGCCGTTTTCCTCTTCCCACTCTGGTCCCTCGGCACAAACGCCTATAACCGCACCTGTGAAGTCACCAGGGTCACTCATGGGAGTGGTGGATACAAGGCTAGACTTCAAATGCTGCAAAGTACCCTGATTGTGGGGTAGAGTAGAAGGATGCCCAAAATCTCTGCCTTGGGGAAGACTGAGAGCCTAACCAGTACAGCTTTAACTGAGAGAGATATTGAGCCTGCTGGGTCAGATCTGTCTGCCCTGGCAAATGTGTTTCATTGTGTAAATGGCTCCCTGCTGTCTCAGAAGGCTATCACTATCTCTTCCTATCTCCTACAATGGGTTTCTAAGTAATCAATCTTTGTGCAGGAAAGTTGTGGTTCAGTAAGCCCAGCTTGCTAACGAGTCAGTGGTTTAATCTTAATCCTCGCTGCTAGTGCTTTTGATAACACAGGGCTATGAAGTTTGACATAGCAGAAACTCCTCTCTAAACTCTGATTTGCTTGCCAAAAAAAAAAAGTCAACCCGTTACTGCTAATTCCCCTCTTATCATTAGTGTTATTAAACTGACGATTGATGTGTAAAAACTGTCATTTGCATGAAGTTCCCAAAACTGCAGTACAAGAGACTTTTGTTCTGACTTGGTAAGGAGAGGAGGGGGTGGGGAGGGTTGGAAGGTGGGGGGAAGGCAAAATAATGCCAGTTCTAACAGCAGAGATGTTCATATAAAGACATGTTCTGAACAATAAGATCGTTTATCCATCTATGACACAAATACATTGGAATTTAAATAATGAGAGAGCTTGTGAAATGCAGCAAAATGCACACCACTGGCATTGTGAAGTTTCCCCCCTCTAAAGCCCTATTCTCAGGGAAAAGCAGCTTTACTTTTGCTTTGAAAATCCATTATCTTAAGCGGGGCTTTTTCTTTTTTTTTTTTAAACACTTGTCTTAGTGCAATATTAAAGCAATTTCATATCATAAGAGCAGCTCTTTCCAAAGGGAAATTGCAGTCTCGTGTGTGTATGTAATTGCAGTTTATAACGCTTCTCACCGTCCTAATTTCCCCCAAATTAAGAACATTACTCACCTTTTTAGGCTTTCCTTTTCCTAATTATTTTTTGTTCTCCCTGGTTTTCTTCCCCAAAGTGATCCTTTCTTTGAAAAATCCCTCAGAACCCTCACAGAACCCTCTCTGCATTCATAGAATCATAGAATGGTAGAGGTTGGAAAGAGACCTTTAGAGATCATCTGGTGCAACCCCCCTGCAGAAGCAGGTTCACCTAGATCAGGTCACACAGGAAAGTGTCCAGGCGGGTCTTGAAGACCTCCAAGCAAGGAGCTTCCACACTCTCCCTGGGCAGCCTGTGCCAGGGCTCCCTCACCTCACAGTGAAATAGTTTTTTCTTGTGTTTAAATGGAACTTTGTGTGTTCCAACTTCATCCCATCACCCCTTGTCCTGTTGCTAGATACCATTGAAAAAAGTGCTGCCCCAACCTCCTGACACCCACCCTTTAGATATTTAGATATCTCTCTATATATATTTAGATATTACCACATCTTATATATCCATTTAGATATCACCATTAGATAGATTCATTGCAAAACACTGCTTGAAGGAAGCATTTTAAGAGTTCAGGTTAAAAAGTTTCTGCCTCTTTCAAATTGCATGGGTGACACTGCTATTTTGAGAGGCAGTGCCATCTGCTTGTTCAACCAAAAAGCAGGGAAGATGTTCCTAGCTCTAGCATAGGCTTTTGGGTTGATTCCACATAAAATTCCCAACCTATCTTCATTTGTGCTTGCCCCCTGTATAAGCTGGGGAGTACAAGGCCATTCACTTTCCACAGCTCCCAGGGAAAAGCTTCACAGCTTGTGGTCTGTGAAGAGTAGGAGATGGTTGTTCACAACAGGCACAGTCCATCATGACGTACGAGGTCCATAATTCTCCCCTTGGGAGTTCATATCACACGAGGTGTAAGGAGGACAGAGCAATGTGGTGCCCCACACTTGACATGGCTGCTGCCTGCAGGTAAAGAAGAGGTTGTTTGTTGGAGGAGATGTGGTTTTGTTTGCTTTTGAGGGAGAAGGAGGGAGAGTAAGTTTTCTGGGGTCTGCGTAGTATGTACTGTGAGTCCATGGGAATAGCACAGGGGAACATGGAAATGTGAGAGAGGTTACTTTAGTCCTCCATAGGTGATGAAGGCATTTCTCTGAGATAACAGAGATTTAAGTCTGTGTTACATTGCTGGAGTATCTGCAAATATATATGTATCATCCTTACAGTATCTTCCTGACTGGCAAAATGTTTCATCCAATCTCTGTTGACAGAAGAGATTGCCTACTGATAATTGCTTTGCTTAAGTGTCTGATAATATGCCAGAAATGAGAGCATTCTCTGTTAGGTCATCTTTAATTATGTACGTACCACCTGTCAGCTTTAAATCTGGAGATTAGTTTTCTCACTGGATTTAGAGCAGGGAAAAAGAAGAGAGCCTTCAACGAGAGGGCTAGGTTATTGCAAACAGTGTGCCTATGGGGGAGTTTCACAGTCTCCTCATCTTCCCTAGTCATGGATATCGCTGTTGGCACACGAGGAAATAGTTGAAGTATTGCCTAAGCTAGCTGCCATAGCGATGATTTTCACAGGAAGAGGATTTCAGACCATCTGTTGCATTTCCTAGTTTTCCTTATTCTTCCACTTCAAAGGGAGAGGGAGTGCCAAGGTGGGGGAGGGCACATGGCAAGTCATGGCTTCTTTGGCAATGCTGGGAGGAAATCTCCCCCCAAAAGCCTTGTGAAGGAGTTATTCACTTGCCACAGATTAAACCACACCATAAAACTAGTCATGGTGATGGAGACATGCCAATCTAATAGGAAATTAAGGACTCAAAAGACTGAAAACCTGTGAGGATGAGTTCTTTGTGGGAATCCTCAACAGGGAGAGATGGTAAAGGTCTCTGAGGATCTTAACTAATGGGGTTGCCACTACTAGACCTACTTATGATATTATACATTGCCTTAGAGAGGAAATTTGTATAGAATGGGGAGGCAGTAATTGTTTGGGAATAGTTCAGGGGATTTTCAGATCACAGGAGAATACTATTATTTGGTACAATAATAAAATCTCTTGGGGTTTCTGGTCTCCTTTACTCCAAGGCCAGTCTGCAGAGCAGAGGGTGGTTGCTCGTCCTCTGAAATGCACCCTTTGTATGGGAAAGCAGGAATGGTGTTTGTTAAACTTCTCACCTGTTTTTGGCAGAAGAGAATATTTTGCCCTGCGAAATGTTGGTCCTGCTGCTTCTTGCATATGTGTCCAAGTGGCCCGTGCTTCCCCCTTGCTGGGGTTTTGCTCTTCCAGCTTCTGCCATCGCTGCCTCAGCCTCCTGCAGAGAATTCCTCAGTTACCCTGGTTAGCTGATGCTGATCCATTTTCCTGGTAATACCTTCACCCAGTGCTATTTCTGAAAATCTGGGATTTGGAACAGTAGGTCAATTTGTAAAACAGCAAGAACAAGCAAAGAGGGACAGATGGCTCTGGATGTGAGAGCATGTTTCTCTTCATCTCCCATTTGGCTTTTGCGGAGGCTTCGCTGTTGCACGAGCATTTGAGGCTGTCGTTTTACATTGGCTAAGCAGTAGATGCTCCTTTGCTGCAAAAACTGGCCTATGGCACTTGTCATGTCCTCTGCTCCACTCCCGTGGGTCTCCACAGCAATCTCAGTCTGCAGAAATTGGCAGCACATTTGCACCCAAGGATGTGGAAAGAAGAGTTTGGGAGACGAGCAGATTTTCTGCTCGGAAATCTGGCTGGTTTTTTGCTGACCTTTTCTCGCAGCGATTGCACTCGACAGAGCTTGCAATTCCTTTGCTCAGGATAAGGTTGCCAGACTCACCTTTCTTTGTTATTCCCATACAAGTGTTGACAATTTCTCTGTCCTCTGTTGTACTGTGAGATTTTGCTCAATTCTTACACAGAATCTAAATGATTTGGACATACTCACTTCTCCCTCTCTGGATAGTGGTTCTAGTAGCATCACCTGAACGTAGCTGAACTTCATAGAGCTGAAATGGAAAAGTGTGGCGAGTGCCACAACCTTTTTTGCTCGCTCATGATTCGTTCAGCCTTCCTTTCCACCCTCCTATTGCGTGCTAAAGGGCTCTCCAGTCTAGAAGTGGTCACTGGAAGACACCTCAGACTCCTTCATTAAACATAAGAGTGAATGTTTCTCATTATCCTTGCACTGCTGCTGGGTCGTGCAGCACCACTGAGCACTGAAGTTGTAGCAGCACCCAGTAGTGAAGCATTTGGATCACCAACATGGTCCAAATTCCAGCTCCCATCTAGGCCACAAAGTCACCTTTTCCTTCAACTGATTTTACAACAAAAGTATTAACAACCATACTTTTGCCTCTCAAAACCTGGGCAGCTAGATGATGTTTAAGGGTACTTTTAAGGATTAAAGAAACATTTACTTAAAACCAGACTTGAAAAAATGAAGCAAACTTACCAAAACAAAACAAAACAAAAACCCAAACCCATAGCAGCATGTGCCAGCAAGGATTTGTCTGAGCTCTTCTGGCTGTGAGATGTGGCTTATGCAGTCCCTAGGTCCAGTCAGTCCTAAAGGTTCTTTCTTGCCCTGTGTTTTACAGATGATTACTTAAACTACCCAGAACAGCTTTTCTGGAAAGCTTTGCTACTCAGATCCCAATGGCATCAGCTTCCTTGTCCTTTCTTACCCCTTTTCTTTCCTGGACTCTTTGTGAGAGCTTGGGACACTTGTTAAACATTTCTCTTGCAGCCTTTGGTGTGTGGCTGGTATAGGCTTCAGGCTTTTTCTTTCTTCTTCCACTCTTTTAAAAACAATACAATAAAAGTTTTCACATATCGGATTTAGTGTCTGTTAGAGGCTTCATACAGGATTCCTACTTTTCTGTCCATAGCAGTATAACAGTGCTTGATAGCGAGGCTAGTGAAATTCAGAGCTATGTGTTTACATTGAGATATCTGACTGTATACACTGCTAATTTTAAGAGGAAGGGGAACCCTTCCTGGGATAATTAGTTTTGCCATATTTATAGGCACGACCTCTTGCCTGAAGCATGTTTTTCCTGACTCCGAGTGGGCTGCTGACAGCCAGTATTACAAGAGCTCATTGTGAGTCTCGTGGTGTGTGTGTGCTTGTGTTATCCATAGCACAGACAAGACGAAACCACAGAGAGGTAATGGAGGCAGCAATGCCAAACCCAGTAGCAGCAGCCAGTAGTGAAGCATTTGAACAACAAGCGTGGTCCAAATTCCAGCTCCCATCACAACGATCAGGAAAATCACCTCGTCCTTTAACTGATTTTACTAATCTCAGTGAGTAGCTAAGAAGTCAAGGTGATCACCTCTCCCTTACCTGGCTGTGTCATCACAAGCTCCTAAATCAGATGGTTTGCTTATACCCCATGGCCCACTGGTGCGATGGCCACACTGCCATATCTCCCTCCACGGCACAGTGGCAGCATGTGGGTTGCATAAGCACAGCAGCCAGGTTTTGCAGTCTCTCTGACACGAGTCCGTTGGCAATGCAGTGCTTGTAGATGGATAGTAAATACATGCAACCTTCTAGAAAAGTTCAAGTGGGCAATCAGAGCGAGGCAAGTGTTTGCTTTTACTCTTTGGTTGCAGGGTGTTTGTGCAGGGATTGCAAGGAAAGCTCTCCGTAGCAGAAAGCAGCTGCTTACAGGCATTCAGTGAACAAGCTGTGTAGTGGTCTTCTGCGCATGGTGCCTCCTTCACCCAGCTGCTTAATAAACATGTGAGCGTGGCCCCGAGTGAGGAGAGAATGCAGTTGCACAAAGTGGTGTCTTCCTTTCCCTTAAATAGGATTGATGGCCACAGCTTAACAGCATTCCAAGAAAAAGACATCTGATTGAAGGTGTTCAGAGCCTCCCCTGAGATGTTGCGTGAGGACATTCATCCTGATAATAACTTGCCCTTGCCGTTTTCAGAGCAGACATTCCCGTTGCAAATCCTGTGTTAGCTCGCCACAGTTGACGTGCACGTGCATATACAAAGGTACCTCTTTGATTTCCCTCCAAGCTGCCTCCCCTAACCTCCCACAAAGACCCAAGGGCTGCACGGATTGCCTGTGCCACCCGACAGCTCCATCTCGAGGGGCTTCCTCCAACAGCACCCGCTTGGTGCCCTTCAGTGCCCCTTTCAGCTGTGGGGGATCTGCTGTGCTGTGCAGGAGCAGCGGTGAACTTTCTGCACGCTACAGGCTGGAATTCCCTCCGGGCCACTGCGATGAATATTGCAGAAACCTCGACACACAGGGGAAAAGCGTCCGTGCTTTCAGATGCAAGGGCTTGCCACTTTGAATCACGTCTGCTGTGCTGCGGAGGGGGGATGTTGCTCTGGTTGCATTGGGTTAGTGGAGTACTAGCAAGTCTCATTTGCAAGGGGTCCCGGGCTTCAGTCTCATCTCATCTGTCACAAAGAGAAGGAATCTACTCTGACAACTTCTGCAAATGCTGGTTCCACTTTTGGTTTTTTTTGTTCCCCAGCCACGTCCTTTGTTTCTGAAACACTCTTTTACGTCTCACAGATTTTTCTATCCGTGCAAATCGATTTCTTTCTCAACTACCTGCTTTTTATCCCGTTGCTTCACCAGCATCCTGTTGTTAATTTGCATTATATGTGATAATGTGATGTGATATCCCTCGCTAGTTAGCAAAATGCTAGAATAGCTGTTGGCAGCTTCTGGAGGAGTAATTAGCAAGTAGGAATTACTCAAAGATGTGCACACTAGCCTAAGCAGGCATTTTCCAGCTGTCTGCAAGTTCAAAAACTAGTAGGGACTTTTCAGGCTCTAACACAAGATTAATTACTTGCTACTAGAAAAGTGCATTTACAAAAAGGTGTTGCGTGCAATTAGGACTATTGTACTTCGTTCCTTAATTTGGAAGTGGGCTTCTTTGTCACAAAGAATAGGATTTTTACAGTCTTTGGTAGTTATTTTCCTAAGGAGGCTTGCCTTTTTCCTTCCAAGGAGATATCAAGCTCAAACCCCAAATGCTCAACCACCTAGGAAGGCACTCTATAAGCTGGAACTTAAGAGGTTCCGAAGAAACACAAGGAAGAATTCCCTCAGTGTGAGAGTGAGAGAACACTGGAAGGGGCTGCCCAGATGGATTGTGGGGTCTCTTTCTCTGGAGACATTTCAACCCACCTGGATGAGTTTCTGTGTGACCTACTCTAGGTGGTCCTGCTCTGGCAGGGGATTTGGACTGGGTGAGCTTTTGAGGTGCCTTCCAGCCCTTGAGATTCTGTGGTTCTGTGCAGGTGAGTCCTCACACCGCTGGGCGTTAGCGCTGCCTCGCCTGGGGACCACACGATGCGAGTGCCCTTGTGCTGACTGCCCAAGCCAGGATCCCCCGGCTCCCTGTGCGTCTTGGTCTAGCCCAGGACATCAGCCTTTCCTTTCTGTCTTTCTCATGTGCGGGAGTTTCTGTCCACGATGCTTTCTTTAGAAAGCCATTTGCACTGCTCTGCCTGTTTTGCATGAAGAAGCCCACGTATATCAGCTATAGCAGCACAGCTGTGCTAAAAGCACAGCTTTTTTTCATCCAAGGGCAGCTATTGTCAGCCAGCTTTTATTTCTCCTCTTTCTTAATCTGTCACTCCTCCCAGATCAGCTTGAGTAGTGGCTGGATTTTTGTTTGAGAGAGAGCAGGCAAAGGGGAAGCGTACGGCTAGTGTCTTCGGACTGCTTGACGGTTTGATCCCAAGCTCAGGCTCCTCTTGCTGCCTCTGTAGCCTCTTCTGCTCTCTGCTTTTTGCTTGATATCTCTTCTGCCTAATTCTCTAATCAACTGGATTATTCTATTGGCACCGTGTCCTCACCTACTCTCCAGCTTCTCACCAGTGATTACCTCTTCCCTCTCTTCTCCCCTCTGACCCTTCACTCTGTTTGCTTCCCTGAGTGCCTGTGACTTCGCCTCCCCTCTCCTACCCTTGAAAAAGCATCATCCCACCTCCCAGTGGGGCAACAGACAATTTCCAGCAACTTTTTTTCATGGTGTCACCTCCCTTGCCACTGCTCTTTGAAGCTCCTTGGCAGTCATCCCTCTCGCTGTTCTGGGCAGTGCAACCTCTCTCTGCTGCCTTCCCAATCTTTGCTGCTCCCTACCAGCATCCTTACAATACTCACTGTAGTATGCAAGGGCTTTATCTCCAGCTTCTTCAGTCTCTTTTCGCTCACTGGAAACACTGGAAAATTGCCATTCTTTCCAATGGTTTGTTCCTTTGTTCTCTCTTCTGCCTCTCACCTCCTCCCCTTCCACCTCTGAAGGCAGTGGGGATAAGACTGGGATCTCCCTCCTTTACTACAGACCCTTCTCCCTTGAAACTGCTCCAGCAGTCCCTCCTTTGCCATTCCCTCTGTGTAACTATCTGTAACCCCCAAGCCTCTTCAGCCTCCTCTCTCTCCAAGGTAAGCCCCATTCTTTCTTTTATCTTGAACCTTTCTACTCATCAATAGTAATGCAGTTCTTTGTGGATGTTACCCTTGGCTCTTCCTCATCCCTTCAACTTTTCACCGCTGCCTCTGGATTAGTCTCATTTCAGAACTTTTTTCAGACACCTCTTTCCTCTTTTATTATTACTAAAAACACTTACATAAACATCCTCTTCAAGATTTTAATTTCTCTTCTTGCTTATGCTCCTGTTGGAAAAATTCTTGCCCTGAGCTGCAGAGAAGGCTGTGTAATGTGCATATGTACTTCAGGTGGGAAACGCATGGAGTGATGGCTACAAATAATGCTGTGAGGGAGGTTCTCCCCCTCCTATACTCTGCTCTATTTGAGGCCTCATCTGGAGTCCTATGTCCAGTTCTGGGCTCCCCAGCTCAAGAGAGATAGGGAACTGCTGGAGGCCAGCACAGGGCCACCAAGATGATCAGGGAACTGGAGCATCTTCCTTTTGAGGAAAGGCTGTGGGAACTGGGGCTGTTTAGTCTGGAGGAGACTGAGAGAGGATCTCATGAATATTTACAAATATCTAAATGGTGGGTGTCAGGAGGTTGGGGCATCATTTTTTTTCTGTTATATCTAGTGACAGGACAAGGAGTAATGGAAAGAAGCTGGAACACAAAAAGTTCCATTGAAACATAAGGAAAAGCTATGTCAGTGTTGAGATGAGGGAGCCCTGGCACAGGCTGCCCAGGGAGGGTGTGGAGGCTCCTTCTCTGGTTTTCAAAACCCACCTGGACCCATTCCTGTGTGACCTGATCTAGATGGACCTGTTTTGGCAGGGGGTTGGACTAGATGATCTCTGAAGGTCCCTTCCAACCCTACCATTCTATGATTCTGTGTGATTCTGAGCCACTAGATTTGTACAGGGTTAAAGGAATGTTTCCTCCTTGATGTAAGTCTGAGTTGCTCTGTGTTTAGGACTGGCCCAAGGACCCTTTTAATAGAGATTATGTCAGCTTTCAATGTTTGGAAAGGTCATGCCAGGCAACATGGGCTATTCCAGAAACATACAGTGGCAATAACTCATATTGTCTAAGAGTTATTAACTAATCATTATGCATATGTGTACACATACATACACACAAACATGCATGGATACACATATATAAATCTATGCACATGCCTTTTTAAGACACTATATTGAAGCATTATATGCTGTGATGGAAAATCATCACATCATTCATAACTAGGTAGTGACCGTCCTGTATTTCCTCAAGCAACAAGTAATTTTTAAAGCATTTTAACATTCCTTTGGGCATATAACCATACTATGTCTCACTAGGACTTAAATTCTTGAGGTATTGGCATGGAATCTGTGGATAAACGTACCTAATCTTCTGATAAATTAACTGAGCCTATTTCTGCACAACTTGAATTGTGCTAATGGCAAAGTCTTCCATTTAGTCTGAGAGCGGAAAATTATCTCTTCCTTCCGTGAAGCTGTCTCTGTGTGGTCAAGTTTGTCTAAAAAGACTGGATTTGGTCCTGCATAACAATATTTGTATTCTTCTGACAGTCCAGGAAACACAGTGCATTGATTTAGTTAGAAGGTTTGTGGAGTGATCACTTGTTTTTTTATTGCAGCCTGCAATAGAGGTTAGGTACAGTTAGGGTAGGCAGAAGTTGAGGGTGAAGGAGTAAGAAAAAAGTATGTCTGTTTTTACATTGTGGACTGTTCTCTTTTACATGTATACAAAGAGACAAAGCCCCTGTCAAGCACTAGAGTTTGCTGTTTAGGCTGGTGCCTTTTTTAGCACAAAAATGGCTGTGGGAGTTGCAAGCTCTGGGAAGTATTGATTGTTGCTGAGCGTGCCATTTGTATCATATATTCCAGTTAATAATTGCTAATGCTTTGAGATAAGTTTTGTTTGAAATACTAATCAATGAGCTCTATAGATTCCCTGCTTTGTACACAAACATGTCAGACTCCAGTGGAGAAAAAGCATTCTTTTTTATCCCAGATTTTTTTTATACAGTATAATTATTAACCTGTAGTTTAATCTCCACGCTTTTATAGCTTGATCCTGCAAAAGCATTAAAGGCACTCAACACCTTGCCAAATAAGTGCTGAGATATGCCAGCTAAGTTCTGTTGCGTGTAGACCTCCCAGTGCTTCTCACTCTACAGGTGCATCGGAAAAAAGGCTGCCTGCCTTGTACCTTGTCATTTCCCTCTACAGAGCTGCATTTGGAACCACAGTAGGTTTGCCAGACTTCAGGTGCACAGGGTCAGTTTTCTCAGCCTGTAGTAGGAAAACCACTACCAAAATGTTTCAGATGAAACATCAGTGCTCAACAGGTTTCTTTGAGCTCTTCTAAAGCTCTGGTGCCCTCATGCTGTGTAGTAAAGACACAAGATCTCAGATGGAGAGTGGGTTTGGGGCCACAGGTGCAGCCATTGCAGTTGCTATTCCAATGGAGATCCATCTGCTCAGCCAGAAGCTTTAGAAGAGAAGGCAAAGGGCAGCTGATGGCTTTAGCTTAATGCTGCCTCAGAAATCTTGTTTCTGACAAACCAGGGGACTTGCAGAGCTGCACTCTGCTCGCTCCATCCATATTTGGTACGGTGTTTGGGATGCTCATTTGTGGTTTTGCAGACCAGTGATGGTCAGCCAGTGCCACTTGGGAAGCAGAATTCTGTCTCATGGCTCCTGCCCTCCTCCTGAACACCGTGGGCTCAAGAGTCAGGTTACACAATGGCACCTTTAGTTTGTTTAAGATAAGGAAATTATGCACAGAAGCTGTGAAAAGAATATAAGGTTGTCAAGTCAAGTGAGAAATGTTGTAACATCGCCTGCTCAGCCTTCAATTGGATCCTGTGTGCATGCAAATTTGACAGTCTTTAATTGCATGTCTCCAGGATCTGTGGAGAATATAGCTTCTCAGTTCACATCAGAAAAAAACACATTTTACTTCTGAGAAAAATAGCATTTGCTTGCACATCAAATATCATTATCTCGTAAAGATTGTCCAGACTGTAGGTATGGAGTACACCTCATCAGACAGAAAAAGCTTCCATAGGTCACAGCTGCCTGAAGCACTGCCCTAAGCAAACCTGCCACTGGTCCTGAAAGTAGGATGGCAATGGTGAATGCCACCGTGGGGACAAGGTCCTCACTCATTTGGTTTGTGTTGCCTTCAGATATGGTGTAGTCAGGCATCCTGGCGTGTCCCCTTGTGAAGGGAGAGGGAAGGCAGGAGATAGTAACAGGTTGCACTCACCATGTTGTTGAGGGTGGAGAACTGCTTGGGACTCTGTGGGTCTTCAAACTATGGTCTGCAGAGACTGTGCAGAATACCTGATTTGGCAGCCTCTTTCTCTACCAACAGTATATTCCCTTTGAAGGCAAAGGAGCAAATAGGGGCTGTAAACTAGCCATACAATGAGAGAGTTACATCAATGAACACACAGCCACATAAACCAGCCTTACAATCCAATGATAGGACAAAGAGCAGTAGGTACAAGCTTGAACAGAAGAGGTTCCAAAGAAATATAAAGAAGAATTCCTTCCCTGTTAAGGTGAGGGAGCACTGGCAGGGGCTGCCCAGATAGGTTGTGGAGTCTCCTTCTCTGGAGACGTTCCAAACCCACCTGGATGAGTTCCTGTGTGACCTGCTCTAGGTGGTCTGGATGATCCTTTAAGGTCCCTTCCAGACTTTGAGATTCTGTGATTCTGTAAGTGTAAACCATAGGAGTTGTGCAAGAATCACATTGTTTGACTTTTTTATTAGCCACATTCTTAGCATGATGGGAGAGGCACTGGAGAGAGTGGCACATGAGCACTCTGAGTCCAAAAGAGTTTCATAGAATCATCAATGGGAGTGATTCTCTTAAAGACGGACTGGAAAATACCAGTTAACAACTTGTTGCATGAGAAAATGAAGCAAGAGGAGAAGCAGTTTGTCAAATGTTTTTATTTGTGGACAGTCTTAAATAAAGTGACTCATGAGGCCTCAAAACCCGTGGGGTGACCTTGTGCAAGCAGAGTACACCACCTACCAGGAGATGATAAATTTATGCGTGCACTGTACTCAGAGCTGGAAAAGATGTTTTCCAAAGTCAGAACCTGTTGTGTTGGCACAACATTACATTCAAAGTAAAAAGTATTGAACGCACTGGGAATTGTTGAAGAATATTCTGCCAGCTGCTCTAAATTATGATTTTACACTGCCATCAATAACAAAGTGTTACGCTAATGAGAAGCCGTTCTGTTGAAATGAAGAAATAGAAGTCATGATAAAACATTAATTAATTGAATATCAAAAAAAGAGAGGAAATAGAATAAGGGAGAAATATTCCCTAGGTGTTTCTTGTACTTGAAACAGGGAAGAGGATGTGTCCATCCTGTGCCGTGATGTGGAAAAGGAGAGAAAGTTTGCTGCTTATAAGCAAAGAAGGCTCTGAGACAAGCAGGAGTGATTGAAATTAAACATTCTCACATCCTACTAACTTTTACATCCAGGAATCTTAAAGGAAGTAGCTGAAAAGCTCTGTTAAATGGCTGTTAATTTATAATAAATCTTGGGAAACAGGGGAAATTCCAGAAAATTGGAAGGCTGCCAATATTTCAGAAAGATAAAAGGGACGACCCGGGGAACTGAAGGCTGGTTTAAGCTTGACGTCAGTCCAGGGTAAAAGAGCGGAACAGCTATTTCAGGATCTGTCAAGAAAGAACTTGGAGGGTAAAGGTATAGATAATTCCAGTAACAGTTGAAGAGAGAGCTTGTCAAACAAACCGCTGGTTTTCTTTGCTGTCGGGATTGCAAGTCTGCATGATAAAGACAACTGATGATGTTGTCTTTAGGCGGCCAGATTAGGTGGTTCTTTCTGCCTTTTAGGTCCCTGAGCCGCATAAGGAATGCCCTGAGATTAAAACTCTTATGACAGGGTGTGCTAATTCAAACAGAAATAATCAAGTCACTCTGTTTCTCTGTGTGACTTAGTTTCAGGGTTTGCATGTGAATGTCCTGTTTGATTTTATTTAATGGCTTTTGCAGCTTTAAGTGTGTTGGGTACACCGTAGTTCTGTGAAGGCAAAGAAACCAGACTTCAAAAAGCTGCATGGAAAGCTCAACAAATAATGTAAATATCCTCAAAGAAAAAAAAAAATCTTATCTTCTTCTTATAGCAGCTTTTGCGGCTTTAATCCATCATTCTTTACCATGGTAAAGAAGCTTTCATAAGCTCCTCTGGATCTTACACGGGAAGGAAAGCTTGTCTTTGCCTTCTGCTGCCTTTGCAGCCTTCTAACAAACTGTAGGTGCAGATGCTACCTTCAGAACCAGGAACCAAATACATCATTTTTTCCTTTCCTTCTGGACTTCTTTAGGCTGCAGTTGTGCTTAGTCAAAATACCCATTTCATATCCTCCTCTTACCTCAGCTATAGCCTGGTAGATATTGTCAGCAAAAGTGATTGCTTTACCAAGGCAGTTTAGATCCAGAATAAGGGCTGCTACATGGATGATGGGACTTTATATAGGAATCCAGGCACGTGCCAGACTCTTAGGGTGATTGCAACTCTTACTTAAACCTTCCAATAACAAAATGGCAATTCTCAGATCTTCCTAGGATCAGAATCATTGTCAGAAATCTTTGGTGTAGCTGAGTTATCCTCTTGGCACTTGCTGTGAGAGTTTCTCTATGGTAAATTCAGTGATATTCAGATCATTTGATGGTGAGACAAACGTGTGAAAACTGGGGTTTTTTTGCATGTGTTCATAAGCCTTCCAAGGCCTGCCTGTAAATCTGTTGATCCTAATGCAGTAGTCACTTGATCTTATTTATTTCTAGTTTAGTAAAAATCAATGATTTAACCAAAAGGAAATGTTTTTTTCCTTCAGTACATATGTTGTCGAGGGAGAGCATTATAGTTGGTATTGGTTTGGTTTGTGGAAAGTGTTGCATGAGCAGTCAGTAGCCCGGTCTCTGAGGAGAAGGCGACACCTGTATTCATTCCCAAGAGCAGAAGGTGTGAAGCTGTACCTTGTGAAATTCAGTCCCAGATTTAACCCAGTGACCTACTGCATGTGTTGCTGCCCTTCACACATTAATCACAACAGGCATGTTCCAAAGAACATGCCAGTTTGTGTCCCAAGGACACATGAAGGATATTCTGAACATCTGCTAACTTGCAGCAAAAATAAAGAGCTTGCATTTTAGGGGAAAAATAAAACCAAAACCAAAAGAAAGCAGATTTTTTTTCCCATAAGAACTGTGTAGTATGACAGGAGAAAATGGGCTTTTGTCATTTTTGCAACCTCTACAGTTTGAATAGTGAAGGATATCAGCAGTGGTTTTGGCCATACTCTCCCATGCAGACGGAACTTCTTCCACCAGTTCTGCACAGAGAGACTGGAAAAGCAGTAATTAGTACAGCCTGAAAAGTGAAGAGAAAGTTAAGCAGGTGATGCCATTTTAAGAGAGAACTTTTCTGATTTCCTCTGAAAAAAAAAAAAAAATCTAAAATAGTGCTCATTTGGAAGCAACTACATTTTTCAAGTGCAGAGCTTCAGCGCTCAACTCTACTGGAGTTTGTAAAGGCTGGGCTTCCTTGAGAATAAAACATATGGGAAATGAGTAGCTTTTACTCAGATACCTTCTTGACATAATCTTTTGTATTAAAAGGCTGCTAAAATGAGCAGAACAGTGCTATTGTTCATAATTTGTAATTTCCAGACTGATGGTATTGGGTCGATATCAGCCTGGCCTTTGTTCTTGTGGTTCTATTAGCAAGAGAGATTTCAAATAGACACATTCTTTGCTATCCTGAAGTGCTGTGGTACTGGCAAGTGGCCTGTGTACTTGACCAGCCATTTATGCTTCAGCAAGTTTATTGTTTCAAACAGCATTGCAGTGCAAATTAGACATACATACATGGGTAAATTATTTAAAGGTTCAGGCACTCCTCAACCAAAGCCTCAAAATACTCTTTTAAAGCAAGGAAGGCGGGACCTAAACCTGGTGGGCCTTTGCCAGAATTTCCAGCCTCTGTTTGTGTGGAAATCTTAAACCTTTTCAGAGAGCTCATCACACTGGAGGGCAAGACAAAAACAAATTGCTAAGTCATTTTTCCCTCTCAAATTCTTTATTCCTTCAATCCAGTTTACCCAAGAATAACCCAAAAGGTCGTTGTGTCTTTTCCCCAAGGTCCTGAAGCTATTGACCACTTCAGAAAGACATAATGTGTTGTTTGTTTTTCTTGGTGGTTTCCTGGCACTGTTTCAGTGTTGGGCATTCCCCATTCTGCTTTGAATAAGCTATTTTCAGTAGCAAACTTGGTTCCGGTCCCCTTCACCATAGCCAGCTACTGTAAAAAGCAATGTGAAAGCCATGAGAAGAGACTTTATCAGGGAAGAGTTCAGTAGTCCTCAGTTTCTATGTACATATATATCAAGTGAGAGAATTCTGAGAAATAAGGGTAGTTGGTGGGTCTTCTGTTGTTCCTTCTCTTTTCCTACCTGGTTTTCCCCCTCCACAGCTACTATACCTCTCTCCTGAAGGCGCCATGAGTTACGTTTAAAGTACATTGCATGTTAAATCAAGCCTGACTTGCTGTGTGTAGGAGAATTAGTGGCATAATGATATAATTTTTCCTGAGTCATAAAAAAGTGCAAGTGTATACTTTGCCTAATAAGCCTGTATAGGGTGCATATGTCAATACATGTACTATATGTAAACTTATTTGCAGGTTAACTAAAGCCTCTAAAGACTGTGAGCTATCATTACCTTGTTCAACTGAGAACTATTTGGACTCTTGAAAGCAACCTCCAGTGGGAATCGCTGCTGCCTTATGGTACCAGTCTCTGAGCAACCTGAAGCACAGCTTCTTTAGAGTAGACACCTGGGGTTTAAGGAAGCATTTGTCACAGAGACTATGGGCATCCTGACACTAATTAAAAAGAAATGAGCAAAAAGTACCAAGCAAACAAACAAAAAGCAAGATCCATTGCAGAAACAAAGCTATGATACATTTCTGCTCCTGTGTGCAGTCAAAATTATTCTAAGTAGACAAAAAATCTACAGACTGAAGTCATATTCAGCAGTTCTGTTTAAAGGTCTGCAGGATCAGAGTCTTCTTTCTTTCTTTCTTTCTTTCTTTCTTTCTTTCTTTCTTTCTTTCTTTCTTTCTTTCTTTCTTTCTTTCTTTCTTTCTTTCTTTCTTTCTTTCTTTCTTTCTTTCTTTCTTTCTTTCTTTCTTTCTTTCTTTCTTTCTTTCTTTCTTTCTTTCCCCCTAGTCTCTCTGCAATTGTGCATAGTATAAGTTCAGTATAATAAAGCCAGTAAGTGAACACTTGACGTGTTGGAGCCACGTGGCCTCCTCAGCAATATGAATTCTTGCATTTAGATGTTACCAAATGTCTGCAGGGCCCTGCTGCATGCCCAACCACACCTGCCTCTCCAGAGGGTGCCTGGGTAAATCCTCTCTTGGGTTTCTGAAAAAAAAAAAAATTACCCCTCATGGTCAATTGAAGGTCTTGCTTTGGGGTGGGCAGAGTCTGAAGCACGAGCCATGGCTATCGCTGCTGGCCAAGAATGCTCTACAATGTCTTTTCCACTTTTCTTTACAACAGAAGTTCCTTGAACAGTGTGGAAAGCTCGTTTCTGAAGACGTTCTCGCTAATGGCCCTGGCACCCACAGTATGTTTGTCAGGAGGCAAGCCCGTGTAGCCTGCTAGTCTATTTTCAATTATCTGGGGTGCTCAGAGAAGAAGACATTAATATTTCTGAGGATGACATAGCAAATTACTACTGCTCCCTAACCTTTTTAAATTGCTAACACTGTTGTAATCTGTAATTACAGAAATCAGTGTGAGACTTGTGGCACATTATAATTATCTTTCCTGATACTTTATTGCTGTATGAATTATTAATCAAAATCAGCCTTGTATAGTATTTGCAGCAACTAAGAAGAATAATGTATAATTAAATTTCGTTATTTCTATTTTTGTGCTGGTGTTTTATGATGTTGTAATTGATAATTAATTGGTTAAAAATTCACGCAGTTCTTGGGAGTTTCAGATGACGGTGACTGCTCGGTATTCAGCATTTATTAATTGAATAATAGGCTCACTGAAGAGACCTTTGTATATAGTCTTCTGTCATTACAGTGAGCTCTCAAAAACGGTGAATTAATCATTAGGCCTTTCAATAGTTCCTTTTTAAAGGGAAGCAGTGACAATATAATCATATCCTTTGTTATTGTAGGTATAATTGAGAGATCGTAATAACCAATTATAAGGATGGTCATTTTAGGAGCTCTCAAGTGTCAGTGATTGATAAATCTCTTTAAAACCAAAGTGTTTATTACACAGAACAAGTCATTTCATAGGAAAAAAAAATATTACGAGATGGGGAAGGAAGCCTGGAAAATAATTTTCCTCCCACTTGCCATTTAGAAACAGTGCATGTTTATTCCTAAAAACTGTCAAGTCTGATGTGCTTTTGCTGGCATTTCTCTCAAGTTTTTCATTATTTTATCATCATCCTCCCCATTTTTTTTGTAGAATCTTGTGCTAAATTGTTAGGAGGAGAAAAAAAAAAAAAAAAGCTCAGAACAAAAGAGCATTTTTTTCACACTCTCTGCGTCCGATTGAAGAGAAATAGTCAGCTGTATACACACAAATCCGCAGTTCAGACGCTCCAGCTACCTCTGACCAACCAGTCCTGGATGTGTTCAAGCTGACCGCTTCAAGTTATTCCTCAGTGTCCTTTTTTTACTGTTAGTGGGACTGATTGGAAGTGTGTGAACAGGAACTAAAAACAACCCCCATTCAGTATTGATCCTCTCTTGAATACATGATTCAAATAATGTGTTTCTGAGACGGTGGTTAGTAAGTCAATAAAGATGGATAATACAGACACATTCTTCTGCCCAGGCAGTTTACTTTTAGCCAATGTGCTGGAGCATGTGAATATTCATTCCTGGTAAACTTGTACCTTGAGTATTGTGGATATTCTTATTAGGAATGACTAATCCTTTTACAAATCTGGTGAGCTCTCTGCCCAGTAATGTGCAGCTGTGATCAGTTGTACAAATGGTTTATTGCAGTGACTGAAATCTCTTGGGAAAAACAAAAGGAGCATTTTCCTATGAGTACAGGGAACAATTTCAGTTCGTTTCAGCGGTCAGGAATACAGCCCTTCTTCTTCTTACAAATTCCATTGTCTTGCTGCTTTTTTTTTTCTTTACTTTTCTTGCTTTTTTTCCTGGAGCATGTCCAGCTTCAGACAGCAGAGCTGGTGAAGGGTAGAGAACAAGCGTTATGAGGAGCATCTGAAGGAGCTGGAGGTGTTTAGTCTGGAGGAGGCTGAGGGGAGGCATGGTCACTGTCTACACCTACCTGACAGGAGGCTGTAGTTGGTCTCTTCTCCCTAGAAACAAGCAGTACGACAAGAGGAAACAGCCTCGAGTTGCTCCAGGAGGGTTTTAGATTGGATATTAAGTACTTTATCGCTGAGAGAGTTCTTAGACACTGGATGTTTGGCAGTGTTATGTTAGTGGTGGGACTCAATGATCTTAAAGGTCTTTTCCAACCAAAACAATTCTGTGATTCTATACATGGGTGCTCTCTACTATTTTGTGGCACAAGAAACAATACAGTGCTGCTTTGACCTTTTTATTTTGTGTGATTTGTGTAGTATTCCTTGAATTGATCCAGCATGTTGTGGAGGGCTTTTTCTTTGCCAGTAATCTTTTTCATTGCTCTCCTGAGAATTTCTTTTCTCCATGTTTCAACATCAGAAATCAGACACAGACACCACACAACAGTGTATTACACCAGAAGTAACTAGGAAATACATGTCTTTGTTAAGATATTTATATCTCTCTCTAAAATCTGTCTCTAGGTGATGACAGTTTGTCTGTCTCCAGTCTGTCTTTTCATGAGAGACTCCAAATTGGAATTGAGACTCCAGGTCAATGAGTTCCCATTTTGCTGTGATGGTGGTCAAACACTGCAAAAAGTTTGTCCAGACGTGGTGTGAGGTCTCCACTGTTGGAAGAGGCTCAAAACCCTACTACACACAGTCTCTCTCTCTGTTTTGAACAGGGAGGCTGGACTAGATGATATCTAGAGTTCCTCTTCAACCTCAACCATTCTGTCTCTAATTGCCACTTGTGTATAACAGTGCCCTGGATTTAGCATGTCACCTTGTTAGTGTCTAATTCTTTTTTATATTCTCTTTTTTAAATTCCCAACAATCCCTATTACCTTTTAGTTATCTTTTGAACAACGAAAGTTCCACTTAAGGAAATACTGTTTTACTGTAAGGATGAGGGAGTCCTGGCACAGGCTGCCCAGGGAGAGTGCGGAGGCTCCTTCTTGGGAAGTTTTCAAACCCACCTAGACACATCGCTGTGTGACCTGCTCAATGGGAACCTACTTTGGCAGGGAGGTTGGACTAGATGATCTTTAGAGGTCCCTTCCAACCCCTACCATTCTGTGATTCTGTTAATTTTGAACTAATTTTATCAATTTCGATCTCTCTGTCATGATCTGTGGAATTCTGGGTCACTAATCAACATAGGTTCATCAGACAATTCATGTTGGAAAGGACTTTAGGAGGTTACTGTCACAGCCTCCTGCTCAAAGGAGGTCAGCTCTGAGATCAAAGCAGGTTGCTCAATGCTGTGTCCAGTCTGGTCTTGAAAACCTCTTAAGGATGGAGAGGAAACAAGCTCTCCATGCAACCTGTTCCTCAGTTTTTCCTTACGTACAGTCTAAACCTCTGTTGTTTCAAATTGCTTACAGTGTCTGACCTCAGCTTCTCAATGATTCATCTGGTCTCACCTTCTCAATGACCCTGGTACACCCAGGCAGTCTCCCATCAATGTACTAAGTTGGCCCAACCATGCTTTAGCTTCAGAGATAGAGGAGCTTAACCTGCTGAAAGTTGCCCCTGCGTCCCTTCTCTGCCGAATAGAGATTAGCCAACGTGATTTCCAGTCTGATGCAATGTCTCACCTTATGGCCACTGAGCTTTTCTAACTGGCTTTTGTAAAGGTTTTGTCAAAGGATTTCTGAAAGTCAGCACTAATTACATGTACTAGTGTTTCTCACTGCTAATTTGACACACTTCAGGAATTCTAATAGAGCCCATCAGAGACATGACTTCCCCTTGCAGAAGCCACGCTGCTTTGTCACGAGGATAATTTGCCTGGTTAAGTGCTCTGTAGCTCTGCCACGATTGAGATTTACCCTTTCATGCAATTAACCCAGTTCTGATGCAGGACTTTCTGGTCTGTCTTGATAAGAGTTTCACTCCCCTAATGTTTCCATTTAAAAACAGACGCCACATTGCCTGCCCTCTAGCCTTGTGAGGCAGGGAGCTGGGCTTTTGGTGATCGGCAATGTATTTTTGGTAGCAGCTCAAGCAGTGCATTTATGAGTTCCTGGAGAGTTTTGGGTGAGCGCCAGCCAGCAGAGACAACGTGCTGCAAACCAAAGTGATTTGGATGTTCCATGAGCAACTTCTTTGGTCTCCTGAGGTTTCACGTGCCTCCTTCATGCTGCTCATTGCAAAAGGACTCGGTAGGATCTCCCACCCGTGGCTGTGGAAGGATGGTGTAAGCAGCGTTCCAGTTCACTTCACTGCGGTGGCTGGCCTTTACCAGCAACTTTTTTTTTTGGCACAGTTTCAATGGTGCTTTCCTTGCTCACAATAGTTCGTGCCAGTTTCTGGAAACTTTTGTTTCAGAGAGGCTTTTTCTGGCAGTATGGTGACCTATATGCAAACAAATACACAGCATGTCCTTTTGAGACGTAGAAAGGCTTGCTAAGACACTCTCCCTTCAGTCTCAAGAAATACCAAGCGTGTAACAATGATTTCCATGAAGAAGCTTCAGCAAAGTCAGCATAATACTGAATTGAGCAAAAAGCTATGTGGTTTGAATTAACACTGTATAAAAGACTTTCAGCCCTGTTTGCCTCAGAGTTCTGAGTTAATACCCAATCCCTGCTTTTCTTCCAAGAGGGGAAAATAACCAAAGTTCAATTCTGCTAATTTTCTTGCTACTAGATGCCAGCACCCTTCAGTGCCCTTTTCTCTTTGCACTCTAAACCCTTCCCTCATGAAAATGAACAGTATGCTTCCCAGCACAGAGTTTCACCATCTTGCTCCTGTCCTGCAGGATAAAGCCCTCTCGGAGAGGAAACACCTCGTGTCTGGAGGTCATTGAGTCAATGGCAGATAGTGGAAAAGGGAAGACCGTAAATCACTGGTGTTGAAACATTAAAAGCATCCGCTTGAGGGGTGGTGGGTTTTTTTTTTTTGGCCTAAGTGATCCTGAGCTGCAGCCCAGCCCTTGGCTTCCCTGTGCAGAACGCAGGGCTCAGGGTGCTTCCTGGAGCAGCCAGGGGCACAGCCGGGGGAAGTCTGTGTCAGGCTGAGATCACAGCCACAGGCCAGGGCATCCACGCAGGCTGTGTGGCTGTGGGAAGGGGCAAGGCACGGATCTGCTTTTGGGAAGCCCACGAGGTCACAACAGCGGCCTTGGGAAAACACGGCGACACAAGCAGCTGGGTGGAGGCCGTGGCCAGGGACCTGCTGAGAAGGACAAGGCGATTCACAGCCCCATACCACGTCAGTCAGGTTTCCTAGCATAGAAGGCAGGCTCGTTAGCCAGAGGGAAAACACACCGTGGCATTTTCAGCACTTCACAGGGTATGCAACATTTTTATTTTAAAAGAAAAACCTCACTTGATGAGAACTGTAGTTAAAAAGTGGGAAATTACTAATTAGTAACCGAGTAATTCAGGGTTTGATTCACACCAATTGCCCTATTACTGTAAAAAAAAAAAGGAGGATTGCAATTTCAGGCAAACATTGGGGTTTGGGGTTTTTTTTTTAAGAGGCATTGAAAACATAATTGATGTTCTGTTCATTACCTGCCAGGTTTCAGGTTTCTTGTTCAGTTTTTCATCCTCTGAGACATTACAGACATAACACATGTTTGGAAAGAAAAGGGAGGAGAAAAAAATGAACGTTTTCCCCTTCGCATTGTCATTTGCAACTCTCAGGTTTTCCCACTAGATTGTTCTTGTAAACTCTTGCCTTTTATAGCACGCAAGAGTGACCCCTCAGAACATCATTACAACACTATCGTTAGCATCAGAGCTCAGTTACACAGAAAGCTGTGAGTGGGATGAGCTGAGTATCGTTTTCTCTTTTACCTTACTGGAGTGCTAATAAAATGATTGCTGTCAATTCTTCTTATTAGTCTCAGTTTATGGGGAGGAAAATAAAGAAATTAAGCCTGTTCACGAAATCCAACCAGTAGCACAAAAAAAACCCCAAAGTGCCTCCCTCCTCTACTTGTATGCAGATCAATAGGCAGCTATGGATCTTGTCTCTAGATATAAAGTCAGTGAATCACAGAATCTCAAGGGCTGGAAGGGACCTCAAAAGATCATGCAGTTCAAACCCCCTGCCAGAGCAGGATCACCTAGAGTAGGTCACGCAGGAACTCAACCAGGTGGGTTTGAATGTCTCCAGAGAAGGAGACTCCACAGCCCATCTGGGCAGCCCCTGCCAGTGCTCCCTCACCTCAACAGGGAAGAAGTTTTTCCTTGTGCTTATTTGAAACCTCTTCTGTTCCAGCTTGTAGCTGTTGCTGCTTGTCCTATCATTGGCCATCACTGAGCACAGCCTGGCTCCATCCTCCTGACACCCACCCTTTATGTATTTGTAAACACCTTTGTAATGAGTAGAAGCAAAATTCCTCTTCTGCTACTCTTTAATGTGGATCTTTGCAGCATTTTCTTTGCTAGTACAAAACACCTTGTTCTATACTAAATTGTATATGCATATATATGAGTAGACAAAACATGACTTCAAACTATTTCTCTTGCCATGAGTTCAAAACAGGATACAATCATCTATTATGTCATTCAAAATATACTAATAATCTAGACAATAATGGACTTAAGAAGATCAGCTTATTACTTGTAAGTATTTACTAGACCTCTTATTGGTAACTCCATCTTCTCACCTTTATAGGAGTATTTTTTAACCAGTGGCTATGATAACTCTTCGTACTAAATAGTTACTCTTGCCAACATTACAAAACTGTAATATTACTGGAAATCTCTTAATGGGATGCTTATGGTTTCTCTTTTTACTGGTATTTTCAATATCTACTGCTGACTCATGCTACACTTCTGAGTACCCAGCTGAAATGCCTACATGGACAGAAAAAAACCCAACCAATCAACCCAGATTAGCCCTTCCCCTCACTTCACGGACAGGGAGCTGCTGGAGAGCGATCAGCACAGGGCCACAAATGTGATGGCGTGGAGCATCTCCCTTCTGATGAAAGGCTGAGGGAGCTGGGGCTCTTCGGCTTGGAGGAGGCTGAGGGGTGACCTCATTCATGTTTACAAATACATAACGGGTGGGTGTCAGGAGGATGGAGCCAGCCTCCAGTTCTGCTTGTGTTAGAAACTGCAGAGCATCAGCCAGAGAACTCCCTGTCTCAGGCAGTTGTAACGGGTGTCTTACATCCTTCCAACCTCTGCAGTGCTGTTGGGAGGGCTAAACTTACTTGCAGGCACAAGCAAGCCCAGCACCCATGTGCTGCCTGCTGCCTGAGGCTCGAGGGATTTTCTTGCATCTGTGGATCTGTAAATGGCATTAAACCACTGGTGAAGGCGTGGGCTCTAGCCATACCTGGAAACAGATTTCTTTTGAAGCCACCAAACATCTTCCTCTCCCACTTAAGGCTTAAAATTGCTCTTATTGTGATTAAGAAATGAAGAGGCTGTGGTTAGTGGCTTGTCTTCATTGGGTAGGATTCCACCTTACCTTTCACTTGAGCTGATGCATTCAGTGTAAACATGCAGTGCTGCCTGTCCACTGGAGAGCAGCCTGGGGTTTTGAGGGTTTTTTCCCTTCATCTGAAATTCACAGAAGCAAACACAAAGCCATTTTTTTCACTGTTAGAAAAAACAACGGGCACTTTTGGGTTTTTGCTAAAAACCTTCTAAAATTTCCCGTGTCCTCATGTTACTGTCTCTACTAAATTGAAAATCATAGATGCATAGTAGGTGGTTGAAGGAAAGCACTTTGCAGTCCATCTAAACCTTATTTTGGTTTTGAAGGGGGAAGTTGAGGGGCAGTAGGTGATTGAAGGGCAATGGAATGAAAGCTGGTGGCAACAACCACCCTTCCCAATAACTTTCCTGAGCAACTTGCTCAGATTTGAGAGTTAATGGGCTGCTTGACAGTGGTCCCAGGGTATCCAGGAATCTGCCCTGGTGAGGACTCATCTGGAGTCGTGTGTCAGATTCTGGGCTCCCCAGCTCAAGAGGGACAGGGAACTGCTGGAGAGAGGCCAGCACAGGGCCACCAAGATGATCAGGGGACTGGAGCATCTTCCTTATGTGGAAAGGCTGCAGGAACTGGGGCTGTTTAGTCTGGAGGAGGGGAGACTGAGTGGGGATCTCATTAATATTTATAAGCATATAACTGGTGGGTGTCAGGAGTTTGGGGCAGCACTTTTTTCTGTTGTATCCAATGACAGAACAAGGGGTAATGGAAAGAAGCTGGAACACAAAAAGTTCCATTGAAACGTAAGGAAAAACTCTTTCAGTGTTGAGATGAGGGAGCCCTGGCACAGGCTGCCCAGGGCTCCTTCTCTGGAGGTCTTCAAATCCCACCTGGACTCGTTCCTGTGTGAACTGATCTAGGTGGACCTGCTTTGGCAGGGGGAGTTAGACTAGATGATCTCTAGAGTTCCCTAACCCCTGCCATTCTATGATTCTATGAATCAGGCAACATCCCAGCGTGCCACATTTGCTCAGTGCTGCATTGCTCCTCATCCCTTCGTCTGTTTTCTTCCTTCCCTCTCCCCTGCAGGGTGTGAACGGCATGTCTGTGGATGAGAAGACTGACTCCCCCATGTATGTGTATGAGTCAACGGTGCACTGTACCAATATTCTCCTCTGCTTAAATGACCAGCGGAAGCAGGACATTCTCTGTGACGTGACGTTGATCGTGGAGGGGAAGGAGTTCCGCGCCCACCGGGCTGTGCTGGCTGCCTGCAGCGAGTACTTCTTGCAGGCCTTGGTAGGGCAGACGGAAAATGACCTGGTGGTCAGCCTGCCGGAGGAGGTACAGTATGTCGCGGTGCCCCTGCCCTCAACACGAGCCCCCTCCATCCCGCGCGGTGAGGCCTCTGAGGTCTGCTAATGTGGCAAAGGGGAGCGTGGCGTGGTTTTCAGAGCGTACCCCAGCATGACTCTAGTTGTAGGGTTTATGTTTGGGTGGGTTACAAATCCCTTCTCTCTGGCAACTCATATCCTCATCCATCCCTTTCCCCTCCTGCACCTCATTCAGCCTTGCTTCCTCTCACCTTTCCTCCGTGCATGTTTGGGATTGAACAAACTTCAGGTCATGTGTTTTCCACCAAGAAACCATGAACACGGCCTTTCTAAAAAACAGGGTTTTTTCTCATGCAGCCTGGCTTCCACAGCAGGAAGCCAAGGGACCCAGAAAATACATACCTCACTGGAAAGTTTACTTTATTTTACCACAGAATCTCACTGGCTGGCTTCCACCCCCACTGTAGTTTCCTCGCAGCCATAGGGCCGTGACAGCGCAGCTCCCGTAGGTCACACCAGTGGCTTTACTGCCCACAGACAAGATGTGTGCCAGCTGGCCAAGCCTCCCATTGCCCTCCACCTCGGCACGGACTGGCCGGGGCAGCATGGGAAGAGTAGCAATATACCCAGGGCACGCAACGGCAGTCACTCAGTGGGAAGGTACTCTGGCACACAGAGGGGTTTTCACCATCATTTGCTTAATGCCCATGAAGAAGCACGGTGTGTGGTTTTAAATGACGGGTCACAAAGTGTCACACACAGTTTTTCCGCCTCTGGTCTAGCTCTCCAGAGACCAGCAGCATCATGATGTTGTCACAGCATGAGTTGGAGAGCGTTTAGTAGAAGTAGGTCACCGAGTGTGTCTTCTTGAGTCTTGACACTGAGTGTTACTCACTAAGACATTTCAACCCAGACATTTTGCATAGGAGTTTAGAGAAATTGCAGAGGACGCACTAGGACGCAAACTATGATTCTGCTGCATCCACTAATAATTTCCAGTGGAAGAACCAAGTCTCAGTCAGTGTTGCATAGCTTTCACACCACAAAGCAAGGGCAGGAGCAGAGAGGTGACAAAACATACCATGGGGTGCATAGGTACGAAGAGGCAGGAGAGTATCAGTGTTGATGAGGCCTCCATGTGTGATTCAGGTGCTGTCAGACAAAAATAATCGAAGTTCAAGTAAGCACAAGGAGTGACTGAGATGTTCAGAAGAAGGAGCCTGGCCCAAAGGAGGAGAAGACAAGACTGCTGGCGTGAAAATTGCAACATGCTGCAGCCCTGCATAGGCAAGCAAGATGTAGGCAGCTCTGTGTCTCAGCAAGACAGCTGAGAGGAGGAATTTCTCTTTAATAGTAAAAGACCATGTTTATACAAGCATTGATTGGTTTCAACTGGCTTTTCCTAAAAGCAGACTGAAAATTAGCAGATTTCTAGTCACAGCAGCAGCGAGGTGCTGAGCCACAGGCCAGTGGGAGGAGTGAGGTGGTGGAGGGATCATCATGTGTCTGCGCTGGGTGACCAGTCTCACATTCATATGGCACAAAAGAGTTAAAAGTCCAAGGTTTGACTTTCTATGTGTTTTATGAGAGATACTACATTAAAAAAAAATCTTTTAGTCCAACAGTAAGTTATTCCTATGTAAGTGAACTTCATGAAGTTCAACAAGGACAGGTGCACAGTCCTGCATCTGGGAAGGAATAACCCCATGCACCAGGACAGGCTGGGAGTCAAACTGCTGGAAAGCAACTCTGCAGAGAGAGACCTGGGAGTGCTGGTTGATAATGAACTAATCATGAGCCAGCAATGTGCCCTCGTGGCCAAGAAGGCCAATGGCAGCCTGGGATGCATCAAGAAGAGTGTGGGCAGCAGGTCAAGGGAGGTTCTTCTCCCCCTCTCCTCTGCCATATCTGGTGAGGCCTCATCTGGAGTCCTGTGTCCAGTTCTGGGCTCCTCAGCTCAAGAGGGACAGGGAACTGCTGGAGAGAGTCCAGTGCAGAGACACCAAGATGATCATGGGACTAGAACATCTTCCTGATGAGGAAAGGCTGCAGGGACTGGGGCTGTTTAGTCTGGAGGAAACTGAGGGAGGATCTTATTAATATTTACAAATATCTAAATGGTGGGTGTCAGGAGGTTGAGGCATCACTTTTTTCTGTTGTATCCAGTGACAGAACAAGGGGTAATGAGAAGAAGTATTGTAGTTTGATGGTTTAGAATGTATCTCAGTGACAGATGAAGAAGTTGTAGTGATTAACAGCTAGCTGCTGTTAACAGCTCCAGTGAAGGCCATGGATTTGCAGAAGCAGTGAATCTAGCTCTTCAGGTTTTTCCCAGTACTCTGAAACCGTCACACTTCACTGAAGATCACCACCACTGTTGCCTTGCCTCATGCTTTTAGTTGCAGAGCATCAGGGCTTTAACTTACCTATGGTTACCAATGCTTGCCAATACAGGTATTTCCCACGTGCAAATGAATTGCTGTTAACTACATTGACTCTAATTTGTTCAGTGGCCACTCTACATGAATATGTGAGGCGATCACGTATATAATTTCCTCACAAATGCTAGTCACTTGAGGTAATGAGAACTGCCTGATGCACTTCCTTTTTTCTCAGTTACTCTTTGGCTAAGATGCACAACTCTACTCCTGGCACTGCTCTGCTTCGGAGTGCTGGGCACTTTGGTAGGTGCCTGTGTGTAGATATGGGAAGTGCCTCCAGCGAAGAACAGTTCCTTTCACCATGAAAGGAACTGAAAGGCTCCTGGTTTTTAAGAGCTGATAGAACAGGGGAAACACCATCTAAGTTACATTGCATTAAAAGAAGTTAGCAGAGTCTTTTTCAGTTAAAAGCTAATGGCTTTTCTCAAGGCTGTTGTTTTTAGTTTGTAGTCTGCAGAGTTCTGGCAGCCAATGAGTTATTTCTAAAAGTATCTGGGGAAACTGATTTAGTCTGTCATGCTGCCCTGAGGGATTGTGGAGCCTTCTTCCGTGGAGGTCTTTAATACCCTCCTGGACATGTTCCTGTGTGAGCTGATCTAGGTGAACCTGCTTCTGCAGGGAGGTTGGATTAGATGATCTCTAAAGGTACCTTCCAACCCTGCCATTCTATGGTTCTGTGATTCTATGATGTAGGGGCTTATTCCTCCAGAGGAAAAATTTCAAACAAAAGCTGAAAGTTAATGTCCTGAGCCAATACTTTTTTCAGGCTTAGAGACAATATCTGTTGGCATACAGCTGTGATAGAAAAATAGAGGCTGAAAGTCATTTTTAAATGTAGTCTTCACAGTTCAAAAGTGTTCCAAAGATGGACATCACTTGTAACTTAATAAAGCTGTTTTTAAGTAGACATACAAGCATTGCATTTTAAATTCTGCTTGTGCTTTGAAAACTGATAAAATACACAATTGTGCAGAAAAGGAATTATTATTGCTCAAAGGTTCAGCATTGGAGATGGATAAAACTTATAAATATATATATATATATATATAAAGCTTTCACACTCATGTAATCTGAGTGTGAGGGACCTTAGCATCAAAACAAAATAACTTCTTTTTGATTATTCAAAGCAACAAATCTGCCTCTGAAGTCTAAATTGCAGCCTTTTTTTTGTTTACCTCATAGCATGTTGGTGTCTTTTTGTTTATCTGGCATCCAGACATTGTTAACTGTTGTCTAGCTAAAGAGTGAACAGATGTTTTCTATATTATTTCTTGTTTATATCCAGTTACAAGTGAGAGCAGTCTTTGTGTTACAACAGTCATTTCAGTAGGGAGACACTGTGAGCACCCAGAATTGGGACCGGTTGCACTGAAAGGGTTTTAAAGCTCTGCAAAACTTTGTCTTAGACATTTCAAGACAGTTCAAGTGTGATTTCATGTGCCTGAGTTCAAACCTTTCCCTAATCGACTTAAACTAAGTCAAGTATGGAACTAATCCTGCAGTGATTGAAGAGTTTCCATAACAGCTTTTGTGCTGGCCTGGGTAATTTGATTTCATACTACACCTTTTGTTAAAGCAGTGTTTTTCAGTGGCTAGATAAGCACTTGGAAAAACAGCCACGTTAACAAGGGCTCAGATGTGGCCGTGGTGTGTGAACTATCAGCCCTCAAGAGGAACGGAGTGTGTCAGCAGCCTACAGCTAATAAAAAAAGACCACCATTAGCTCTTGATTTCTACGCTTTTTTTTCCTCATTTGCAGTTTTTGATAAACAAGTAGAAGTTCTCCCTGCTTTTCACCCAGGGTAGTTTGCAGAAGTTGTGCAGTTTTCCACTAGCAGCTGCTGTTAAATGCAACCCAAAATTAATATTTTCTGAGTTTAAAGCTCTAAAGTTAGTCATTCACTCCATACCCCTAACTGTTGTTTTGTTTTATTTAATCACGGAAACCGGTCTTCTTTCCTTTAACAAGGCACTTAATTAAGCTTTTAATTCATGATAAGAAGTTAAATGGCACTTATGAGGCTTTTTTTTTAATGGTTTCCACTTCCCATCCAGATTACAAAAAAAGGTGTGATAGAGAGAGAAACAAGGCTGTCAGCCAGGGGTATTGTAGGTCATGCCAATATTAGCTGGCAGCAGGCCATTATCCAATTAACATTGCTTCATCGCTGCAAGTAATAGCTCTCGAGTAGATGATTGAGTCATTCATGCTGTAGTGGTACTCTACTTTACTTGAGAAGGAGCCAGTGCTTCATCAAACAGGCTTTTTATTCGCTATTGTTACCTGTGTGGCTTTGCTGGTAGAAGTGCACAGTGAGTCTATACGGGCAAGCTGGAAGCTGGGCGCTGGACAGGGGAGCAAACACCTTTATTCACTTGGTTTTCTGAAAGCTGAGGTTGCAATTAAACGGTGAATACAGACAGAAAGAGCAACAATAAAAAAAAAAACCCTCAGTTGCATTAGATTCTTACAGCTTAGAAACGACATTCCTGACCTTGCTTGCATTTCTTTTTGTTGACTTTGGGCTGTACATTTGAAAAATCCTTCAGCTGGTCGTTCCTGCCATGAGAGCACCAAATGCTTTTCTCGCTGGTGAAATTAAACACGGGTCTCCTGAAGCAGTAGACCAAGCTTTCTCTAAGCACTGGTCTGATACTGTCCTTCCTGTTCTAAAACCGGCTTGCTTCTCAGCTAGGTTGCTTAGTTTTACCTGTAACCCTCGGTTTTCTTGGATCTGTTTGGAAAAGTGACTTTTTTTTAATGCCATGAGCTATCTGCTGGAATTGTTGCCTTCCAAAAAGAGTTAAACAGAGTTACCTGTGGCTTAAAAGTCTTCTGAAAGGCAAAGGAAAGCAGCCTGTCTTTTAGGAAGAGGAAGTGGGATGTGCTTGGGGAACTTTTTAGTTTGTTTATCCACACTGCTCTTTTCTTTACTATTAAGAGAATGGTGTTCAAAGTAGATGTCAGCACACACCACAGGCTGAATTTCTCTGCCTTCTCACTGCTTTACTGCTTCTTGATGGCTCCTGCAAGAGCTGCCAGTCCCCCACGAGGTCTCACCCTATGAAATCTGTCATCTGCTGCTTCTGTTGACACTGGTGAACTCCCTCACCTGGTTAATCTTTGCAAAGAGAAAGGCAGGACGGGACCTCAATTCTGATTCAAGGCTGGCCAAAGCTAGGTATGCGGCACTCTGGGTGGGACCAAGCCAGGCGTCTAACATTAGTACAGCTCAGAGCTGACAGGGAGGAGAAATACTGGCAGCTGCTAGCCATCCATGCCAGCCTGAGGGAAGAATGCTGGGAATTAGCCAAGGAAAGATGATTGTGATGAGGAGAAAATCAAAGCAGGATGCAGGAGGTCGACTGTTACATATCCTGCTGGCTAAAGGCAATTGCTATTCCTTATTATCTCTCTATAAATAAACTGTGCTCTTGTACTTTGTCTCTTTCCTTTCTGTGTGCTGTGTATCTGTATGAATATGATATTTTTAAGGAATGCAGTGGCTGAGCTGGGAGTGCTCTGCACAGGAGCGTGGAGTGGAAGAGGCGATAAATGTGGGAAAGAGGAGCAAGAGGGCAAGACGAAAATGTCTGCTTGGAAGTTTCCTTCCCAGATGGAGGGATGTTGTGACACAGTAGGGAACAATGAAAGACCCTTTTTCTTTGGCATACCAGCGATGTATTAGGAGTAGCTAATTTCGGTTCTTAGGGAATGGGAAAGCATTAATGTGTTTTTCTTTTTACGTGACTGTATCGACCATTGATGTTCTTCACAGATTGCAGCACTGGCCAGAATTGTTTCTGCTTTGGCTCAGGAGGCAGCAGTGACCTGAAAGCCACAACCCCTTCATCTGCAGAGCTTTTTGTAGCGGCAAGAGGTTGTACCCTTCAGGCTTCTAATAAAGTCAGGCTTCCAATTCATTGCCACTTCAACCTTACCTCAGCAATGCCACTTCAGTGAATCCGTATGAATGGAAGTTGGGTCTCTGATTTTCCTAAATTCCTCCTAGGGAATGTGTTCTCTTTTTTTGTGCTGATTCACAGTGCTGAGAGTGGCCACAGAGAAAGGTGACTGGAGGCTTCAGATCCGTAGTGAGTGTAAAAGTGAGCATTTGGGTATTTTTGGAGGTCTTACATGACATGATGCTATTTCAGGAGACACTATGAGACAGAAATGGACGTTGTTTTATGTACATTGATTATGTAGCACAGTACAAGCTACAAACAGTGCATTTTGTTTCTAGCAGGTGAGCAATAGAACGGAAACGAGACCATCAAGATGTGATATGAAATTCCATCCATGCCTCGCTGCAAAGGCTTCCAGCACTGTCTGATTTTTCATGCCTCAAGTATGATGAAGAAACTAGCCACATGCTTTTCATTCCGCATGGTGTAACTTCCATTATTCTCTGATGAGGGCTGTCTTGCTATTGATAATGCTTCTCTGGTCTTTTCCAGTGGAGAAAAGCAAAATATATCTCAGTTGTCTTCTGGAGAGAGCCAGGTTTAAAAGAGCAAAACAAAATCCATGCACACATGTATGTTAAGGAGAGAAAACCTTGCAGTAATTCCTTTCCCTCCCTTTGGCACTAGTCATCTATTTATCCAAGTAAGCACATAAAAGTGTTCTGTGGAAGGGGAAATGGAGATGAATGCACAGAGTGAAATGCACTGCCGCGATAAGTGGACTCAATTTTGTGGCTTTTGTTAGACTCCTGCCTGCTGCTAGTGCTAAATTGGACTGACTGTGATTACACCCACTGTTGAAGAGGCAGTTTTTGTAGTGTGGAAACTTTCTTGCTCAAACATGACAAACATGATCTCAAACGTAAAAGATGTCCCAAAGAATAAGTCCGAGAGAGAGACTATGCTAAGGGCATGAGCAGAAGTAATAAGGATATGTTACAGGAGGTGGGTTTGTTTGTTGGCTGGTTTCTAGTTTGTGGGTTTTCTTGCTTTATTTAAATATGTGTGTGGGCATGACTGCTCCCCCAACACTGTGAGCACCTTGCAGACTGAAAGATCTCCTCCTGCCCACTCCCTCGATCCTTTGAGTCTCTTACCTTTGCTTTTTTTGTCCCTCTAAAGAAGCTTTGAGTTTCTTTCATGATGGCAAACTAAGTATCTGCTCTTTTAAGTGTCCAGAAATACAGGCTGAGCGTTTGCCATTTGAATAAACAGACAGATAAGGCCCAGATAAGATACCCCTCAGCTTCACCACATCAGAGACCACAACCTGTAAGGTACTTTCTGATCTCAGTACCAAGCTTTGTTTCACTAGCCTTCTCAAGACCCAAAAAAGATAAGGTTTTATCTCCGTTACAGCACTTTCTGACAAGGATTCCCCAGTGAATAATGTCAAACTGACTTTTTCTCAGCTATCAGTGAAATTGAGCATGTCATGGAGTGGAATATGGCACGTATTCAAATGATGCATTGCGGCAGTCAACAAACATTAAGGCAAGGTATGGCTGAATTTGGAAGTGAAATACACATTTTAGGTGAGCAGAAGGCAATTGAATCATGTTAGGATTTAGGAATGAGTTGCTCTTTGTGAATTTTACGGGCAAGCTGCTGGGTTTTTTAGAGTAACAAATAGACACACTTTCTGTTACACGTTCAATGCAAACTCTGAAGAGAGCTGGTTTATCCCAGGACTTCTGTGCAGTGCTGGATTTTCATCTGTCCCCGTTTGATGGGAGACCACCAGCAACTACTTATGAGTCTCAGTTCAGTCTAACACTACCAAAAGCTATGTCCTTGGGCATTTTCTTTAATAAAGAAAGAGGAGCAGCTGTACTTGGTCAGACTACAGAGTTGTCTAGCTCAGGCTTGGTTTACACAAAAAAAAATGAGATTTAATTTCTCTAAAACAACTCAAGTGTGGTTGTTTAAGGACTTATATGAAAAGAAAGTATAGGGCATATCTCTAGAAGTGTGTTTTAATTTACTGTGGAATGATATCATGAGAGCCACTGGCAGTTGTTTTGAAGCCAGATGAAAATCAACTGAAAAATTTGGCATGTGTTTTTAGCAACAAACTGCTCAGTGGTGTGTGTGACTACACGTTGTTTCATAACTGTAAGGCAAATGACCTTGGGGAAGGACAAGCTTTAGACACCCCTTGATGAAGTTTAGTGCTCAGTACAGATGGAATATAAGGTCCTAAGATAACATAGATCAGATATGCTATTAAACTTTTCTGTCCTTCATTCACTCACTTAATCTGACCTTGTAAGAGCAGATGGCGTCAAAGTGTGTAGTTAGGTGTCCGTTTCCCACATACAGAAGTAGTTGAAGTCTTTTCTTTGTTCTAAGTTTTGTTTTGGTTTGAGGAGTTCTTCCTTTTTTTATTTTTTTTTGCTTAAAGTTTGCCTGATGCATGTTTTGGATCACTTAAGAGTCAGTAATGGAGGCTTAATCCCATAGCTGCGGTAAGAACAGCAGAGAATTGCAGTACTAGAGCTTTCAGTAAAACCAGTATGTAAACAAGGTGTCACCAAACAGCTGGAACTGAGAGGTATCAGCTCTGAAGTGAAATAATCGTAACATGAAACATTCAGCAGCAGAGTTTGGAGGACTCCTCTGAACAAATAAAACACTGTCATCACCTCTCTGCAAATGGCGGGGTGCGAGCTGATGCATCAGATGGGAATTGCAACGCAGGCCTGTGCATCAGGTCAGTGATGATTAAATCACCTTATGTGAACCACTCAGCTGTTTGCCTCTCTCTGAATGCTCTGGTTTGTATTACATCACATGGAGGTGAACAGGCTGAGCCACAGCTGGCCCAGCTGCTGGTCCCAGAGCAGGCCATGTATCTAAACCCAGAGCTTCCAGCTTATCACTTCTCAGAGTTTCAGTCTCATTTTCTTCCTTCTGTATCTTTTAAGCATGCAAGAGGCATTGAGGGAATTTTCAGACTAGTTGCAGCATTTCTTAAGGTGATTAGGGCAGGATGAAGCCTGGCCAGCTGGTCCTGGTCTACTCTATGTCCTCTGCCTGATTTTCCTGCATCGCCCCGAGGTCTTTTGCACTGCCATCAATAACAGGTGCTGAGACTTACCACATCCAAGATGAAAGTAGGGTTGGAGACATGTAACAGATCAGGAGGAGTATGTGAATTGCTACAGACTTCCAGTCCCTCACCAGGAGACTGAGGTGCTTTGGGAATGCTTAATTAGGAACTTTTGCATAAATGACAGGGCTGTAGCAAATACAGGTTTGAAAATAAATTCTTAATATTAAAAAAAAAAAGGCAAAGAAAATCTTGATACTTAGAGGAAGTTGTAAAAACTTTTCCCTCTATTATTGTAGCTTTTGGGCATCCCATTTATCCCAAACAACAGGCAAGTAGGTACCTAGCAAGATCTCTTCCACGGAGAGATAATCAGTCTTGACAGATCAAAGCTGTGTGTTGGCATTGAAGCAACAATACATACTTGAGTATATGTTGTACCTGGTCCCACATCATTCGCTGCAGCAGCTACTCATCATTTAGAACACCACTTTAGAGGAACAGAAGCCTACAAACTTACAGGAAGGACTGCTGGGAGACCCAGGGTAGATTCAGTGGCAGCATTGTATTCTCACTATTCCTTTCTGCACCCACAGTGTCAGATGTACTTCCCAAAGCCAGGCCTAAAGTGAGTTTATTGGGCTAGTAAAATAGAAAGGAGACCATCCAAATAAATCATTGACTCAGAAAGGGACCCGACCAGTGCTAGTAGTTCAAAGAGAAGTGGGCGTCCAGCGTCTTGTACATCAAACACTTATACCTCTTACTCTGTGTTCCCAGAATGGGTGGGGATGCAGTCTGTGGTACTTCCAAGGTAAAAAAAAAAAAAGGGTAGAATTAAAGAAAAAGAAAATGTCTCATGCAAACTTTACAAGTACAGTTTTCAGTTTCAGGGGGGAAAAAAAAGTGCTTGATGAAGTGCTGTGGGATTTTTGTCAGACTGTCAGCTAGAAGGCCGAGGCTACGTTTTTGGCTGCGTAAAGCTTTCGCTTGTGGGAAACGTGTGGAGTTTTTGCTTACTTTTGAAATTCAGACCTGTGGTCCTCTGTTTCAAGGGCCAGCAGCTAGTAAGAAACAAGTCTTTAACAACTCTGAAAGCAAAATATCTTTCCACCTCTGACTGCACGGCAGTGTGAGGCTGGCCGCCTCTCTCCCCACATACACAGGCAGCCTTCAGAGAAAATTTCCCTGTCAAGGGATTCTTGGTCAAGTAAAAACAGAATAAGCTCAAGTTATTTCCTGTTTCTTTCAAAGGACTGGGTTAGTGCCAATAACCTTTCAAGGCAGGAAAAAGCTGGGGAAAGACAAATCCTGACAACTTCCTTTCTGCTTTCCACAGAGGCATGGTGCTCGTTTCTGCTTCTGCAAGGGGAAGCTGGGCTCGAGGTGGATGGATTTCCAGCCATTCCATCAGCCCATTGAATCAAACTGGTTTCTAGCCTTTTTTGGGGTTTTTTTTTTACTGTATATTTCCACGTTCCCCCATGGAGAGCTTTCTGCAAATGGCATTTTTGTCTGGACATAAAGCCAAATCAAGCACTTTCTGTCTATTCCTTGAACTTGTTAGTTTTCAGGAGACCGGTCACATCAAACCAAGGCTACATTTTAAATGCCTGAATTAATTTGTCAAATGCAAGGCACAACAAAATAGAGTTGACTGTCTTTTGTAAGAGCCATCTACGCTTGTCATTTTTGCCTGGTTTATTTAAGCAGCAGCCACTGAGGAGAAATCATATCTATACTGTTGTCCAAGGAAGTAGTGTTCTTGACATATGTAGGCATTGGAGCATTCTACAAAGAAACTTCGTAGAAGTCACCACAGCATTTGGAAAGCAAATTGCTTTGAGCAGTGGCAGAAACCTTTAAATTAATAACTCCTTTTCATCTTTCCCTGTCTTCAGTGTACCTTGCAGTTGGAGGACTGAGAAGGATATGCAGTAAGAGCTGCCTCAGTCTTGGTTAATTCTGTTTCATTTTTAAAGATGAGCCTAATCCTTCTCTTATGGGATTTGTTTCACTGTTACATATGAACTTTCCGTTTGGAAGCCTCACGTGAGAGGGCATAGGCAGGTAAATTGTTAAAGGCAAGGATTTGGTCATGCTCTGGCCTCTGCCTTCAACTGGTGGTGCGCAGGAAAAGGTGACCCTGATTGGGAACCACTGTCAGGACTGCTGTGCTGGACCTCCTCCAAGCAGCTCTGTCAAGCAGATGGGAGCTGCACACCATAAGCTGCTCATCACAGCGAGCTCCCAGGGTTTCAAGACAATCCCAACCTCGGGGGCCAAGACTGTTTGCATCATGTGTTCTCACGTTCTCGGCTTAGTTCTCCAATACAGCTTTAATCTGAAATTCTCAATGAGGTTACAGTCAGGTTCCGAAACTGGTTTTCTAAAGAGGAATTGCATAGCTGAAGGGGTGTGAGAACTCATGGACATTTTTTGTCACTATTCTTTCTCCTTCTTGATTGAATGTCAAGGTGGCAGTAAAGACCTCTCTAAATTCTCTTTCAGGAATAGATATTTTACTCTAACTAGGCTTTACTTTTCCCAAACTGCTTTGATTGCAGGTACAGGAAAAGAAACGGTCAGGTGTCATATGTGTTCTTGAGTGACTTCAAAGGTGTCTGCTGCAAAGAGCAGAATAAATCAACGTCTTTATACAACTATTCGAGCAAATTATTTCACTTCTGATACTAATTTTTTTTAAAGCCAGGGTTTTCATTAGGCATTTTTGTAACTAATTGTCTGTGGTATCTTTGTTGGTTTGGATTTTTTTTAACTTAAGGGAATGGGGAAAGTGAAAAAGGCAGAAAATCTGGGCTTAAACCATGACACAGCTCTTGTCCATCTGTGAGGTAGATGTATATTTACAGGAATTAATGAATGCCTGAGTGGATGGAAAGCTGTGCTCTGTATTGTGTGCTCCCCATGCTCATCTCTCTCTGGGGTAAACCAGCTTCTGCCCTGCTGCCCCTGAACGTGGGGTCCTCCAGTACCAAATGCAGAAAGCACTTGAACTCTACTTGTTCTTCAGGAAAACAGCCACCCTGGGCAGGCTGGCATTTCCACGCCTTCTTTATGCATGTAGTACTGGCACATAAAGGCTCTTGCTCAATCCTATCGGCTGCGTGTCATTCTATTCTGGGGAAGGTGAGAGCAGTGCCGAAAGTGACACAGCTCCAAAAGGTATCAGCTTCCCTCCATTTACCCCTCAGAGTAAGTCCTCGCTTTGGGTTTGTATGGCAGCTACCATACAAGGGGGAAACATCACCTTGTTTTAAAAACAGGACGTGATGAGAAATGCCATGGCTCCTCATCAAGCGAGCGTGTTTGTCGTTCGGTGTTTGTATGACTGATGAGCTCTCTGCACTTCACCAGCACCCTGTTTTGCCAAGGTTTTTTAAAGGTCTTTGAGAAGCCTTTACAGCAAATGAAGTAACCTTGGCAAGATTCTGCGTTACACCGTGCCCTGCCCAGCATTCCTGTAGTTCTTGCCATTTCCTTCCCCTTACAACACGGCTGTGGCTTTGGGCAGCAAGTGCGGTTTGTGTTTCCCAGACGAGTGATGGCTTAAATGTCTTTATCTGCGAGGGTTTTTGCTGCATGCTGTGGATTTGAAAGGGGTGAGGGGATTTTTGTTTTGTGTGGCTATGTGCTGTTCTGTGGCTCTGTTTTATTTCCTCGTCTCGTCCTCCTCCCCTCTCTCTTCTATCTGAAACATTAAATTAAATCTAACATAGCGATATGTTTAGACAGAGGTGACACTTGGCTATGCCAGCTCCCCAGTGGCTTTAAACTGCTGGCTGTGGTACTGCAAACAAATTCAGACCCTGGCTTGGCCAGCAGTTACCCCCCAGCTATCTTTATGTTCACTCTCAAGGCGTAATTTTACCTACACTATTGGAGACTGCAGAGTCACAGCCTATGTCTCATTGTCATGCATGGATGCGAAATATTCCTGTACTGATTTGCATTCATTAACTGTTGGTAGTTCCTCTGTTGAGGTCTCTAGCCTTGTTTTTACAGTGCTTTTGGCAGTGTTTCTGCACTTGGTGTGTGAATTTTTATGATCTGTTGCATGTTATTCATGCAATTTCCTGCCCTGTAATGGTATCAGTTTTCCAGACACAGAGGAATACAAACGAAAACCCAGGAGCCTGCATTAGCATAAAATGTCCCAGTTCTGTCACTTTGATTAATTTGTCTCTTTGTCTCCACTCTATATGATAAGTGCTATTAATGGTTGCAACACTTCATATGTCAAAGTCTTTCTTCCTAATGACTTGAAAATGTGGTTTATTTCCCCCTTTTTTGTATTATTTTCCTCATTTAGCATTCCACTCAAGTATAGATTTATGCCATGCTCTTTCATTATCTTACTGGTTGCAGCACTGGAGTGATTACATATGGTGTAGGGTATGAGCAAAGATGCGATCCCAGGGGCAGCAGCTGCTGATGCAAGCTGAAAATAGATCCAGCGTATGCTCAGCACTTTTCCCAGAGGTCTTTTATTTATTAGGAACAGTCTTGGTACAGGACAGCTCGGACCCTCATTTAGCAAGATGACTTTTTGCCTTTCAAGAGTAGTGCGATGACTTTGCTCTATTTACTGGCTGCTGTGTAATTTTTTTTGTCACTGCCTCCTATGGAAGCAGTGACTTTACCTAACATAAATCGTCACATAATCCTGATTTATAACAAAGTCAAGAAATGACAGGCTCCATTTGAAGTAATGGAACTTGACAGACCTAAGGTTTAAATTAAATAATCCTATTTGTAAGACAGCATTTGTACATGGTACACCGATTTGGAATGAACTTTTTGAGTTCTTCTTCACTGAATCTTTTACCATTCTCTCTGTTTTGCTTTCCATAAGGGATTTTTGGGGAAGACTAATCATTTGGACAGAGAATGTTTGTCTTCTTAAGTGCGTGTGGAACAAGCCATTGGTTTCTTTCCCTTAGCAAAGAAGTTCTCATACATTGTTCCATAGAAAAAACTCTTTAATTAAAGAGGAAAAATTAATGTAGATGACTTATTCAGGGTAAGCCATGTCTAACCTGCTTCAGTAGCCAGATGATGCTGAGAAGGAGAGGGAGGATGCTGGAGGGAAAATAGTGAGGAAGGCTACAGCTTTACTCTTCCCCTCCCAGGAGCGGTGTTTAATCCTTAGCAATGATTTGTATGGAGAGAGATGATCACCTCCTCCAGGCTGTCCTTCCCTCACAGCTGGCAGAGGGGGACACTTGAGATAGTGTTTCCTCCCGCCTCCGCATTTCTTCCTCTGTCACCATTTCTTCCTCTGTCACCATAGTACCAATGCAGGCAACAAGGGCCCCAGGGTCGGCAAATTGAAAGGTGGTCCCGCTGAGACTGGCTGCTTGGAGCTGGCAGCAAGCACAGAAGTGGGGGTTTGTGAAACAAAAGGCTTGTAGATGAGGAAAAGAGACCAGGCAGGGAGCATGAGATGATGGAGAAATGATGCACAGTGGGATAAAAGCACTAAAGGTACAGTGCAGGATTTTTCTAGCTTAGATTGAGGGAAACTATTTTAGAAAATGCCCCCTTGTCTTTTATCTCACTCAGCATCACATTTTTACCTTCCCTTCTGGCTGCATTTAGTTGCTGCCCGCCTCTGTCTGTCATCTTTCTGGTTCTCCTTCATACCTGGCTGGGACGTGGCCCTTACCCTAGGAGCCTGACAGATGCTCTTACTTGGCCCCGGCTTGCCTGTTCAGCTTAATAACATGCCTCTCACTAACCATGTCACCCTGCTGTCACCCCGAGTCATCAGCTTCCCTGCAAGCCCAGACACAGAAAACGTTGCTTTTGTGTTTGAGTGGTGTCTGCTGCCCTCAGGACCGAGGACTGGGGCTTGCAAGTGTTCAACCTGTCTCACACCACTTCCCTGCCAGCAGCCTGTCCCACTGGCAGCCTGTCCCACACTGCTTCCCTGCTGGCAGCCTGTCCCTTACCCTACCTGGTGGTCAGCTCTACTGTAGTTGTCTGGTAAGGAAGAGCTGAGCAAAGTGGGGGGGACTTTCCTTGGTGCTTTCGTGTGAAGGCATTAAAGACATCTGGTCTGGGTGGTTACTAATCCCCAGGGCCCACCTTGAAACAGGACAGCCTGTTCCACATCAGTGCCATCAGAGCAATGAGCTGCCTGGACTGAGGCTTCAGTGTCATCTCTGCCCTGCACTGAGTGGTTTCAGGCCCAAGTAGCTTCTTTTCTCCTTATTTTAAGGAGCTCCACTAACAAGCAGACAGTGAAGAAGACAAAGTGACTGCTGAGGAGAGTATTGCATATGAGGAAAGGCTGCAGGAACTGGGGCTGTTTAGTCTAGAAAAGAGAAGACTGGGGGGGGATCCCATGAATATTTACAAATATCTAAATGGTGGGTGTCAGGAGGCTGGGGCAGCACTTTTTTTTTGATGGTATCTAGCAACAGGACAAGGGGTAATGGGATGAAGCTGGAACACAAAAAGTTCCATTGAAACTTAAGAAAAACTCTTTCAGGGTTGAGGTGAGGGAGCCCTGGCACAGGCTGCCCAGGGAGGGTGTGGAGGCTCCTTCCTTGGAGGTCTTCAAAACCAACGTGGACATGTTCCTTTGTGACCTGATCTGGATTGACCTGCTTCTGCAGGGGGGTTGGACTATATCTCTAAAGATCCCTTCCAACCCTACCATTCTGTGATTCAATGTAGGGAATGGAGGCCAGCCTGAGCACGTGAGGCAAGAGGTTCCTGTTCCCCAAGTGATAAACAACTTTTTTTCCCTAGTTCTTGCAGAGAAGTCGTAACTTCTATTAACTAGGAACCAAGCCTGAGTTCCCCACTGCTGTCAAAAAGCAACAAAAAAAAAAAGGACAGGACTTGGAAGTTCCACTGGAGAATGTGAGGGAAAATGAGCTTGCAAACCCAAAGCTGTGCAGGCCAGCAGAGAAGGCAAAAGGGAGGAGAATCCATGGCACGGACGTTGTGTGGGCCACTGCTCCTCATTTGGGAGAAAAAGCCACAAGACCCAAGAATAAAAGTCCATCAGGAGGTTTTAAGAGTTGCTTGTACACTGCTCCGTCTCCCTCCTCCGACAGACATGTGCATGGCTACGGGCACCGCTTCCATTTCGCTTGGAATTAATGGGATTATATGCAACGATAAAGGAGATGAGGTGCACTGAATTCTGCAAACACAGAGCTTCACCCTGCGCTGCTTGATCTTTAGGAAAATAAATAACATAAAATAGCAAGAACCAATTCCAGGATGATTCAGTATGCAAATAAACTGTTCTTCATTACTCACGGCACACATAAATGCGCACCGGTGACTGAGGCAGCAGAATAACACTTCACTGTTCATTATTGTATCAGACAGTGATAATTGTAGTTAATATTTTCTTAGTAGTGTCTCTGAGAGTTTATTTATACTGTTAATAATAGAGCAACTGTAATGATGCCGGCTGCCAGAGCTGTGGCCTTTTAGAAGCACTGTAGTGTGGCAATGGTATGATGGTAATAGAAATCCAAGGAGAAAATGGTGTTTTCAGAGCAGATGGGGCTAATTCAGTCCCTTTCACACATGTTCACATTCTCTAGTCTCTTTCTCACGCTAGCGTGAATGGGTACACGTGAGCATATATAGACACGCACACACACAAATAGCTGTAATGCCCTGACTTCCACCCTCCCAGGAAGTCACATGCCAAGCTGGAAATGCCATATCTTTTCTAGGGCTCCTTGGGTAGGTGGCATTTTCTACCCCTCGTTTTCTGGGTAGATCTTTAAAAATCTCACATATGAAGCTGAAAGGAGGATGGCAGTTCCTGGGCAGGACCTGGAACCGTGTGTGGGGTTGTGACTACGCTTGGATACCTTTGTCCATCCTTCCTTGGCTATGTCCACTTGACTGCAGGGCACTCCTGCTGAGCCTGTGCTTCTCTAGGGAGTAAAAGAGCCATTTACCTTTGATCACAGCAGACGTGAAACCTCGGCAAGAAGGCAAATGCCTCCGATTTTTTTCTAGCGGAATTTAGGGAACCTAGCTACCCTCCTGCCACCACGAGAGGGATTAACTGCTTCGTGTGGAGGACAGGAGGAGACCAGCTTTGCCAGATCAGCAGTGACTGGTTCTGTTCTCCTTGCAAACCTGCTTTGCTGAGCTGATGGGACACTGTTGGTGAAACACGAATGCCAAGCAATGGAACAAAAGCCACCGAACAAAACCGACGCGAACCCAGAAAAATTGCGTGTCCAAAGCCCGGAAATTAAAAGGCAAGGCAGGGAAGGAGAGGAAGGAAAACTGGAACAAATGCAGCATTTGGCAGGTTTTGTTTTAAAAATACTATGCCTGCAGGAAGCTGGGTTATTTATACAGGGTTTCAGCCTACCAGGTTATAACTGTGATTACCCGGTTACCTTGTGAAGCGCAATAGTAAAGCCGTTGACGTTCAGTTCTTTCCACAACCCAGCAAAAGCATCTCTGGATTGGAAATGTTAAGAGTATTGGCTAGTCTGCACTCTCTACTACCTCAGCATAAGGATGCCAGTGATTTGTGTGCTGTGCCATGCCAGTGTGCAGTGCCAGAAGCACTGGCATCATCAACCCTGTGGAAACCATGGCAGAGTATCTGTGAGCTGTGTTGCGTGTTATTCAACCCGGTCTCCTGAGCCTCTCTTCTCCAACTCCTCTGTCTCCTGATGTAGTTCTGTTCCTCAGAGTGCAGCCTTGTGTTTTCCTAAATCCTATCTGACAGAGCCTGTTTCTTCCTCTCCTACGCTTCGCAAAGTGTAGTAGTAGGGCTTGGAGTGAGATTCCTTGCTGTGAAGTATTCCTTGTTTTTGTGAAGTAATCACCGTGCATTTAATGCACTGTGTATTTAACACACTGTATTACACAGTTTATTTGCATAAATAAATTCTTCCACGCTTAGGAAAAGAGAGTATTGGTGTACTTTACAGGTCTTTGTAATTTTTCTGGATTGTTTTGTTTGCTTGTGTATCAATTGCAGCTTTGGAAACTCTGAGCCTCTCCTCTAAGCTCCCTCTGGATTAGCAAATTTCTTCACGCATCTTCATTTTTTTTTGCCTGTTTTGATATTTCCTAATGTAACTGGGAGGCTTCTAGAGTTCCTTCCTTCATTCTAGAAGTTCTTAAACTGCTTTGTGTTTTCCCTTTTTGGCTCATGATATGCATCTAAACAGATCTTTCACAGGCTCTTCTCTCACAATTTATATTCTGTGAAAGCTTTCTCACTCACTCCTCCCTGCTCAATACTTGGATTTAGGATGTGACAGACTG